>PVJC01003877.1:0-67327 GCA_004026665.1 Murina feae | reverse complement strand
ATCCTTTAATATAGTTCCTCCCAACCATAAAATTATTTTCGTTGCTACTTCGTAACTGTAATTTTGCTACTGTTATGAATTGTAATGTAAATTTCTGATATGCAGGATGTATTTAGGCGACCCCCGTGAAAGGGTCGTTCAACCCCCAAAGGGGTCACGACCCACAGTTTGAGAACCGCTGCTTTATAGGAAGGACTTTGCCTCATTGTTTTGTGTACTTTTTTCCTAATTTCTTTATATATACTGATGAGAGACATGAAGACATTCCTGCTCTTGGTAAGGTTGGTTCTAAAAATATACGTTGTGAATAAATCATTATTCAGACAGCATCCCCTTACCTTTGTTATTGTTTTTTCTGCACAGATACCTTTATTTTCTGAAAGCTTCAGAGATGATGTTTAAAAGGCAATGAATAATGCAACACATTACTTTAGGTTTGCTGCATTCCCAACCCCATCATGTTTAGTATTTGGATAAATATAAAACCTTAGGAAAGAGGAAAATTATATTTGTAAAATATCTTATTTTGACTGATTCTCAATAAAATTATGTGCAGTGTGTGAGTTTGTAGAGGGCATATTGGTTCCCTTTTGTGCTCCTGGCATGAAGGGAAACATATCATTAGCAAAATAATTAGTAATTTCTTTATAGACAAAATAGGTTTAAGGACAGTTGCTATAGAAGACCAGCATATGGCCTCACATACAAATTTTTATGACTAAGCAAGCCATTTTTTAGATGACAGATTGTAAACACTTTTTGTTTTTTATAATGTTTTACTTTGAAACAAAATAACAAACACATGATCAAATATATATATGTTAAAGTTGATAGAAGTTTGTTTTTCTTACCTTTCTGTTGGGGGCATACTTCATTTCTTTTCTCTCCTTCTCATGGGGCCTTTCATGCTCACATTTTTACTGTTCTGTGTTGCTCATTTTTCTGTTTTCCCCTCTTGTTTGGTAAACCAGTAAGATAGGTGATGGGTCTGGGTGTGAGGGGTCTTTCATTATCTGGGGATGTGAATCATCATGAACATACTACTGTCAAATCGCCTTACAATATTCTTGGCATAGGAATTGGTAGACTATATTGATTATCTCTTCTCTCATCAAGGCACCTATTTTCAATTCATTCATTAGATTTTCTGAAATGTTCCCAAGCATCTGGGGCACGTGAGGCCTCCTACAGTGGAGAGTAGCGTTTTACAGGGCCCTGGTCAGGCTCTGCTTTATCCTTCAGGGGCTGTGGGGCGGTTCGCAGGGCATGGGAGAGCCAGCCTCAGGGACTCATGGCTTTGGGGTGTGATGAGGTCAGAGACTGTGGAGAACTCCCCCTGGGGAATCCAAGTCCTGAATCTGACTTCAAAGCAAGTATCATAGTTTCCTCAACCCCCAAACCCCAGCGGTTCTTGGGGTCCACATTATCCTTTCAGGCTTGGGTGCTCACTAGTCAACTTTGTACGCATCTTTCTGGCCTCTCGACCTCAGCAGGTCATAGTGGTATAAGGCTAAAAGGTGGCCAGGAGAGTTAAAAGAAAGCTAACGGCACCCCCAGGAGGTAAATGCCAAGCCTGTCAGAGCTTGCAGAGAGCTTTCTGTACAGTGGAAAGTCAGGCAAAAAAGTTAAAAAGGGCAGTGGAGCTGTCGGGTCACAGAGGGCAGGAGTTGATTGATTTTGTATGGACTCTTTTTTTCTTAAATTTCCTTGACTCTCTTTTCTGTAGACGTGTAGAGGGGGACTGATTAACGTTATGGAGTTACCACCCATTATGCTCGTAGGGACGAGGATATTAGGCAGTCCTCGGGCCCTCCCCTCAAGAACGGATTAATGACTTTTGGTGACACAGACATGAAACTAGGTGCGGCAACCTTACCAGGCAGCTCTGGGCAACAATATTAGAAAAATACAGGTGATTTTCTGCTTCACATGAGCAAAGAGTACTCATCACGGTTGCTTGCTACAGTATTGTCCGGTGTACCTGGAAACCACCTTATTTGACAGACACTCTGGGGTAGGGCTGGGTAGGGCCAGGAATCAGGAGGTAAGCCAAACATGCAAAATAGGTGACACAAATGCTTGCATTTTGTTCTGAAAGTCCTTTAGGTTCTTACTCAGAGCCTCCTTATTCTGACTTTCCTCAGAATATCACAAAGCATACCCTGGTTCAGAAGCAGTGGTATGTAACGATGGTGAGATGGTCTGAACAAAGGGGAGTGAGTGAGTGGTGGGTCATGGTGAGAGAGCCTTTCGAAGGGATAGCCTGACTGCACGGGACAGAGTGGGTGTTTAACACGTGCAGTATCCAAAAGCATGCATCTGGGCACCCTGTGGGAGGAGTGTCCTCACACACTAAGGGCCATTGACATTGGGTCAGTCATGGAGGTGATGAGGAACCTGCATCATGAAAGTGATGAACCACAGTTTATGTCTTTTGTTTTAAAGGGCCATTAGAGAAGGGTTTGGGAGGATTTTTATTGAATGAAGATTGGATTCTTAAAGGGACAATACACCTCCCCAGTCTGGAAAACTGCCTTCTATGGAGAGAACATTCTTTTTTCACATTCCTTTGGTGGTGTTATTTATGTGTTCACATTGGGTTTTGTGTTTCACTTCTACTGATTAAATAATTGAGAAATGAGAAATAGTTTATGTTTCGTATGAGCCACAATTATTGTTTTCACTTTTTAAAAAAAAATTGTACAAAATGAACCTGTGACTTAGATTATACAGTTGCCCAACTCCAGATCTATTTCTATCCACTTACAGGAGGAACCAATGAATGGAACCCTGCTCCAATGGAGTTTGCATTCCATAGTCCATAGCTTTGTTCAAAATGGCCAGAGAAATTCTAGTAGCGCCAATAATTAGATATTTAGATTGCTTTCACATTATTATTAATTTCATTATTTAGATTATTTTCCAGCTTTTACATATTAACAAACAGTGCAATGAACATGGTTAAAGCTAAAACTATGCACACATCCTTAATATCTTAGGGTACATACATTTCAAGGTGTTTGATACACTAGATTTCTTCCTGCTTCATAGGTCCATGTTGAGCCACTGAGCCACACCTGCCAGGGACTGTCTCAGTTTTCTTGTGCTGATTTCAAGACTTCCTTTACTTTTTGGTTTTTAGCCATTTGATTATGATGTGCTAGACACAGGTCTCTTTGTTTTGATCCTTTTTGGGGTTTGCTAAGATTCCTAGGCATGTAAATTTATATGTATGTGTGTAGTCTTCTTCCAGATTCCCAATTACACATGTGCCTCATTACTTGATATGATCCTATTGAACTCTTAGACTTTATTTCTTCCATCTTTCTCTCTCTTTTTTTTCCTGTTTATTCTTCTGATTGTCAGCTATGGAAAAAAAGATGAATAAATTGGAACAAAGCAGTGGATATTTTCTGCAATTAAAGTTACCTAGTGAACTTCCCATATTGTATCTTTGATTCTAGAATTTACATTTAGCTCTTTTTGATAGTGTTCATATCTTTCCTGGATTACTCATCTATTTTTTTACTTGTTATAACCATATTTTCCTTTAACTCCTTGAACATATTTACAATATAGCAAACAGTTACTCAAATAATGTCGTTTTATTCAATGTTGTTTCTTTATAACATAGGAATTTATCTCTGGTTTACTTATGTCAGTGGTAAAATTGTTTTAATTACATGGTGCTTTTCGCAGTCATAGAACCTATGGATGACATTAAGTGAGGACTTAGCTGTAGTTGTTTTACACTTCTTATCTACTAACTAGAGGCCAAATGCATGAAAATTTGTGCACTGGTGGTGGGAGGGGATTGTCCCTCAGCCTGGCCTGCCCCCTCTCATAGTCTAGGAGCTCTCAGGGGATGTCCCACTGACAGTTTAGGGAGGCAACTGGCCAATCAAGGGAAGGCGACACCCCCATCACGCTGCTGCTTCCACTACTGCCGCAGCTGCCTGAGCCTTGGCCCGGCCCTCGCAGCAGCATTAGCCACCATCTACCATCCACGGCTTGCCTGAGCCGCTGTGGCTTTGTTTGGAAGGACATCCGGAAGATGTCTGGTCTAATTAGCATATTACCCTTTTATTAGTATAGATTCCTGCATCATCTCAGGGTCTACTTCTATTGCCTGTATTTTTTTCTCTTGATTATGGCTCAGATTTTCTTTTCATGTCTAATAATTATTTTACTGTGTTGGATGTTATGAGGGATACATTATAGGGAGTCTCTATTAAAGGATACTGATATTTGTTCTGAGAGGCAATTTCTGGAAGAATTAGTCCTTTAGATAGACATTTCCACTTTGAACTTAGTGGCACATAGCCCTTACTCTAGAGCAGGGGTAGAGAATGTAGAGCTTATGGGCCATAGGAGGCCTGCAAAATCATTTGGTCTGACCCCGCCAAGGCATTAAGGGTGAGTTAATTAAATGTTTGACCAAATATTGCAGGCTAATTTTTAAGCTGATAATTTTGTATGGTCTGCAAATGATGTTATAAATATCCAAATAGCTGTTGGCAGAAGGTGATCTTTATTACCAGGGCATGGCTTTCTTGCTGTCCAAGCAGACTGTCTGAGGTGCTTATGAAAACCTCTTTATTCTGATTAGACAGAACCTCCAGAATCTGCTGGCACTGCATGACCTCTGGTGTCTCCCATCAGTGCTCAGCCCCACAGCTGCTGACCTCTAGGCCCCATGAGGTCTTGCCCTGGGTATGGACAGTGATGAAGCTCTGGAGAAGTAGCTTTGGAAATTTCCCACAAAAATGTTTGGGGCCTACCATCTGCTACTCTGGCCTACAAATTCCAGATAATTCTGCCAGTCGGAACAGCGACCACCTCCGCCTCATCAGCTCAGTGAAACTGCAGTTTCTCCCCCAGGGCAGAAAGCCAGGCTAGTCCCAGGGCTCAGCTCTTGTATTTCCCTCCTCTCAAGGCTCACCATCCTGTGCTGCCTGTGGTTCAGTGTCTGAAAACAGCAGCTTCATGTATTTTGTCCAATTTTATATTTTTACTAAAGGCCTGGAGCACAAAAATTTGTGCACTTGGCGGGGAGGGCCCTGAACCCGGCCTGTGCCTTCTTGCAGTCTGGGACCCCTCGAGGGATGTCCATCTCCTGACTTAGGCCTGCTTCCTGGGGAATTGGGCCTAATCTGGCAGTCAGATATCCCTCTGGCAGCCCAGGAGCCCTTGTGGGATGTCCACTTGTCAGCGGGGAGCAGGCCTAAGCTGCAGTTGGACATTCTTAGTGCTGCTGACGAGGCGGGAGAGGCTCCCACCACCACCGCCATGCTGGCAGCTGGCAGCCTGGCTTGTGGCTGAGCAGAGCTCTGCCCCCTCCCCACCCCCCCGCCGCCGTGGGAGCACGCTGACTACCAGGAGCAGTTTCTGCATTGAGTATCTGCCCCCTGGTGGTCAGTGTGTGTCATAGTGATCAGTCATTTCCAGTCATTCTGCTATTAGGGTCAATTTGCATATTACCCTTTTATTATACTAGAGGCCCGGTGCACAAAAATTTGTGCACTCAGGGATGTCCATCAACACAGCCTGTGCCCTCTAGCAATCTGGTACCCCTCGGGAGATGTCTACCTGCTGGCTTAGGCATAGTCCCTTCAGGGTTTGGGTCCCTGCTGGGGTACCTGGCCAGCCTGGGTGAGGGGCTGTTGGCTGTTTGCAGGCTGGTCACATTCCCTTCAGGGAGTGAGTCCTGGTGGGGTACCTGGCCAGCCTGGGTGAGTGGCTGATGGCTGTTTTCAGCGAGGTTGGCTGGAAACTGGTCTCTGGGATTTATTTAACTTCTAAAGTTGAAACTTTGTTGCTTTAACCAAGTCCAGATTGGGTTGCCCCTGACAATCCAGGCTCCCAGCACTTCCTTGAGCCCAAGGCGGGAAGCAGTTAACTGAGGTTTGTTTATCTTCTATAATTGAAACTTTGTTGCCTAGAGCGAAGGCCAGAGCTGGCCTAGGCAGACAGGAACCTTAGCTTCCTCCATCACTAGGGCAAGCCTTCTGCTTATTCCAGCTCTGTGGATGCTGGCTGCCATCTTGGCTGGGTTAATTTGCATATAGTTGCTCTGATTGGCTGGTAGGTGTGGCTTGGCAGGTGGGCATGGCTTAGGTGTAACGGAGTGAGGGTCAATTTGCATACTACTCTTTTATTAGATTAGATATGATAATGGAGAGCAAGTTCAGTAGCAGTTATTCTTTCATGCCCAGAAGCAGAAGCCTGGTGCTGTTTGCTTTGTCTTCCTCAGTAATATTAGTGACACACCACTGTTCCTTTTAAGTATATGTTTATTGCCCTAGCCAGTAGGCCTGCGGTCCAAAAGGTCCTGGGTTCAATTTAGGTCAAGGGCAAGTACATTGGTTATAGGCTTCTCCCTGGCCCAAGCCCGGATCAGGGTTCATTCAGGAAGCAACCAAATGATGTGTTTCTCTCACATTGATGTTTCTCTCTGTCTTTCCCTCTCTCTTTCACTTTCACTAACAATCAATGGGAAAATATCCTTGGGTGAGGATTAACAAGAACAACTATATATATATATCAGAGAGGAAGGAAGAGGGTGAGAGAGATAGATACATCAATGATGAGAGAGAGTAATTGATTGGCTGCTTCCTGCATGCCCCCTACTGAGGGTCAAGCCCACAGCCTGGGGATGTGCCCTGATTGGGAATCGAACCTATGATCTACTCTTTTAAAATATGTAATGTATTTTTTTTTCATGAGAGCTGAACATGCATTTATATGTAAAATTGTCTTTAAAAATATTTTGAAAGTAGCTTTCATTAAATAAGTTCTATTTCTCCCTCCCTTCTTTTCTTCATATTTTGTGACTGATTCACTTATATTTGCATAGCATTTTTACTTCTCTTTTAAAAAAACATATTTTATTGATTTTTTACAGAGAGGAAGGGGGAGGAATAGAGAGGTAGAAACATTAATGAGAGAGAAACATTGATCAACTGCCTCCTGCACACTCCTTGCTGAGTATGTGCCCACAACCAAGGTACATGCCCTTGACTGGAATCAAATCTGGGACCCCTAAGTCCACAGGCCAACACTCTATCAAACCAAACAGTTATGGTGCATTTTTGAACCAAACAGTTATGGTGCATTTTTACTTTTCTAATTGTTCTCATTATGTCTGGCCCTTTCTTTCCATTCACACAATCCTAGTGCACTGTCTCATTACCTCTTGCCTGGAGACTTTTCCCTTACAAATATCGCCTGGCCCATCACTTCCACAGTTTAATCTTCCTAAAGTTGAGTTTCTTGCTCTCATGCAGTGGTTCTCAACCTTCCTAATGCCAGGACCCTTTAATACAGTTCCTCATATTGTGGTCACCCCCAACCATAAGATTATTTTCATTGTTACTTCATAACTTGTAATTTTGCTACTGTTATGAATCATAATATAATTATATATGTGTTTTCCGATGGTCTTAGGCGACCCCTGTGAAAGGGTCGTTCGACCCCCAAAAGGGATCACTACCCACAGGTTGAGAACCGCTGCTCTAATGTAAATTTCACTGCTCCATCTTGCCTTTCAAACTCTCGCAGTTTCCCAACTCGCCTTTCAAGCCAGATTTTGGGTGTTCTTCACTCAGCAGCCTTCACATTTTCCTTTCCCTGACTTCTGTGCTTGCTGTTCCTTTCACCCACAATGACCTTCTCTTCTCTCCACATAGCTGTGTGTCTTCATCGTCCAAGGTCCACCTCCCTCCTCCCACTCAGTGTCACTCAGTTGAAACCTTCCTTGTTTCCCTGTGCTCTTGTTCTTCCTGGCCAGTTCACACTTGAATTTCAGGTGCTTGTGCATATTGGTGTCCTACACACTTTAGACAAGAAATATTTGTCATTTCACTCTTTGGAAAACTATGATTTAGGCAGGTTGAGGAGCTATTTCCATTCTCAGAATAAGGAAACCAAGACCTGAAGTGTTTAAAGGGTGTCACACTCAGAATTAAAGACTGACTCCAGATTTACATTCCAAGTCCTCTAAATTTTTTCTGTAGGTTGTGTCTGCCCTCATCTAATTTGGCTGCAAATTACTTTAAAAGCAACATGAAACATTTTTATTGATTTCAATTAGGAGGAAGGAAGAGGGAGTGAGAGATAAAAACATTGATGATGAGAATCATTGGTCGGTTGCCTCCTGCACGCCCCCACACTGGGGATGGAGCCCCCAGCGTAGGCATGTGACTGGGAATCGAACCTTGACCTCCTGGTTCATAGGTTTATGCTCAACCATTGAGCCACGCCAGCTGGCCTGGCTGAAAATTACTTTAGTTGGCTACTAAGTGTAAATTCATTGTTTTTTAGACTTTGGACATGTCCGCATTTATAAAAAAAAAGTGAAGTGGGGGATTTTTCTCTACCTCCTCCTTGTGGGCTTTGGCTGCCAAAAAAATTGAGGAGTAAAAGACTAAACCCCGGTCGCTACAGCCCTGCTATAGTCAGTCATCCTCTTGTCTTGACACACCAGACAAGACTCAACAAAAATGCTTGTCGTTTCGCTGCTTTCTAAGTGTGTCTTGGTGTCACTGTGGGAATATAAGTCTCTTTCCCTCTCCTATTTTCAGGCACTTCGCCTTAATCACACAGCCATGGGCAAGACCACCATCGGCCAGATCGTCAATCTGCTGTCTAATGACGTGAATAAGTTTGATCAGGTAAGTTGCACCTGAGCGGTCCTATGTCATTTCCCATCCTTCCTATCTCGTTCACCACAGGCCAGGATTCTGTTCTGGACATGAAGCTTTTAATAAATGAATAAAAAATTTGACTTTCTTTTTTTCTTTTTTCTTTTTTTGTGTGTGCGTCTTAGATGTAATATCCAAATAGCTGTTGGATATTACTGTCCTATAGGTGAGAGTTTTGTTTTTCTAATGTTGCCTATCACATAATTCAATTGTAAATAGGCAGACAGCGGTGTTCTTGCCCAGCTTGGTTATTGGCTGAGTCTTTTTCCTCCTCTAGACCAGCAATTGCCAACTGGTGGTCCGCGGACCACTGGTTGTCTGTGAGGTCCAAAAGGTTGGTGACCGCTGCCGATGAACTCCTGGTGGGTAGGGATTGTTTTTACCTCTGTGTCCTGTATAGTGCCCTGTGTCCACATGCCTGCTGTGTGCGAAGCCTTCAGTAAGTAATGGCAAATGGTGGTCCCTAGCCAGAAGCAGCCTTCTCTCTCTCCTCTAACCCACTAGAGGGTTACCTGGTGAATATATCCCACTATCCAGGACACCATAGCTGCTGGTCAGATCTGTATTGTACTAGATCGCTTCTATTTTAACCATTCATTTATCAAAAATGAACAAGGGTTCCTGCTCATTTTCAGGGATGACTAAGACTTTTTGCCCCAGAGAAGCCATAGTCTTCCAGCTAGATAAGTACGCAAGGAATTCCTGGAGCATGTGGTAGGGACCCTACTACTGGCTCTTCCTGGCGATGTAGACCCTAGAGGAGGTGGACCTGAGTTGTATGGCAGGGTTTGGGGAAGCCTTGAGCTCATCTGTGGGGAGCCGAGATCTTCCTTCCAGTGCTGCTGCTCAGGTTGCCCCTGGGTGTGCCCGTGTTGTCCCAGAATGGTAGCTTTTTTGTGCCGTAGCAGGTTGAAAACCCAGTGTGATCACTTCTGTTTAGGTTCTTATCGGTACTGTGCCTTCAGAGCAAGTTGTTTCTATACTGTATCTCTCACCGGTTTTGTTTTTAAATAGTCCTACAAAGGCTTTGTCTTTTCTCGAAGGTCACCGTGTTCTTGCACTTTCTGTGGGCGGGCCCACTGCAGGCCGTCGCAGTGACTGTCCTGCTCTGGAGGGAGATAGGAATATCGTGTCTCGCAGGGATGGCCGTGCTAATTATCCTCCTGCCTTTGCAAAGCTGCGTGGGAAAGTTGTTCTCCTCCTTCCGGTAAGAGAGACCTGGAAGGTCCTATTGTAATAAAGTAACATGGGTTTGGTAGCGTGCACTGTTTGCCCAATGCTTTTGTTTAAAAACGAAACGAATGCCCTCTACGATCTCTTCTCTGCTTTGTAGACTTGGAGAGTCTTAGAGAGGGGGGCTCCAGCCTTAATCTGAAAGCTAATCTTGTAGGAGGAAGGCATTTGCTGGCCCCTCTTGGCTAGTGTTTTGGGGACCAATTCTCAATAAGTAGAGCGTACTTTAGCAGAATTTACATGCATCCAAGTTATTTAAAAATTATTAACTAGTAATACATTTAGCTATCTTACGGGCCCAGTTCTAGCTGCAGATACTTTTATAATGCTTGTGTTCGAGCCATTTGCCGCGTGTTTTGTTTTTGAAACAATTCACCATTTCCACTAGTTATAAGCTCCCCAAAGAGCTTGATCTTAATTATGTCTTCATAACGTCCCACAGTCCTAACAGTGTATGTGATTGAAAAGTGTCCGGTGATGGAGAGCCTTAATAGTGATGAATTAGCCATGAAGCAGATCCCCGAGGGTTGGAAATGGGTCATTGCCAAGGTTGTCAGGGCGATGGAGATACGTTGTTTGAAGCACATTGAGTTCTTTCCTTTGTGCCTTAAAACCTGATACTTTTCTGTACTTGGAATTTTCCTTCCTTTCTTTGCCATGAAGAAAAGTTTCTGATCCTTGGAGGACTGTTGTAATGCTACCAGAGCAATGAAGCTTTTTTGCTCTTTCCTTTCCCAGTAAATTCACAAGCCCTCTCTTTTCTGCTCCCCAGCACTCATTTCTAACTCATTACAGTATAGTCAATTGTGTTCTTGTTAGATTCAGGTGCTTTTATTTTCTTTTTTTTAATCTGTTTTTATTAACTTCAGAGAGGAAGGAAGTGGGAGAGAGAGGCAGAAACATCAGTGATGAGAGAGAACCATTGATCGGCCGCCTCCTGCATGCCCCCTGCTGGGAATTGAGCCAACAACCACAGCATGTACCCTGAGCAGTAATTGAACTGTGACTTTCTGGCTCATGGGTTGACACTCAACCTCTGACTCACACCTGCTGGGCGAATTGGGTGCTTTCTTCCTTCCCAACCTAACCATGACCTCCTTGAGCAGACAGGTTGTATTTGACTCCTTCCTCCCATCTTCCTCAGCAGGTGTTGCAAGTGCTCTGAATTACTTCTTGACCTGGAATGAATTGTTGACTTCCTAGTTGAAGCCTTTCCCATTTGTGTTTGCGTAGGGCCTGCCCCTGTTCTCACCCTGTTCTCAGTGCAAAAGAGCTGTGGGGAATCACTGGGTCCCTGGTCTCTGCCTGTGCCCTCTGCTGAGAGGGAAGGTGGCAGTGGTCACCATGGCTCATCTCTCACGTCTGTCCCCTTAGGAGTAAGACTGCAGCGTTCACAGACGTCAGGATCAGAACCATGAATGAAGTGATAACTGGCATAAGAATAATAAAAATGTATGCCTGGGAAAAGCCATTTGCAGACCTTATTACCGATTTGAGGAGGTAAGTTTTTGTATCTGTTCACCACATTGTTCATATTTCCCCAAAGCTCAAAACACTCCCATTGTGATTCTTCCCTGACCCCCGATCGTGGCTCTGCTTCTCAGGTTCTGTGCGTGTGCCTCAGCCTGACTCCACTGGGTTCATGGTCCCCGGGTCCCAGTTAGATGCCTCTTCTCTGTGCTCTTTCCCCTGCCCCTGGCCTGTGCTGGCCACTTCTGCCTAATATCTTGGTGTCTCACAAGTTTTCGGTTGCTTATTCTCTCTTCCAACATGTTACTTTGCTCGTGGAAGGGACAGGCTGCATCTCTGTGTCATCAGCGAGGTGCCTGGAACACGACCTGTGTTCACAAATGAATGTTCAAACCCAGTCTGATTGACCCATAATGTTCAAGTGCACATTGATCCTGCATGTGGTTGGATGAGCGAGTGGGTACGGAGTGTGCAGCTCTCGGTGGGAGCTGGCCCCGGGGTTGGAACTGTAGAATGGTTATTGTCAAGTATGTCCACCCATTAGAAAGGGGCCACTTGCAAAAGGCACTTGAATTCATTTCATGAGCTGGCTGTCGATGCTTCCTCTTAAAACATATCCTACTCTTGCCTAGGAAGGAAATTTCCAAGATTTTGAGAAGTTCCTACCTGAGAGGAATGAATCTGGCATCATTCTTCGTGTCAAGCAAAATCATCGTTTTCGTGACCTTCACTGCCTATGTGCTCCTTGGCAACAAGGTCACAGCCAGCCGCGTGTTTGTGGCGGTGACACTCTATGGGGCCGTGCGGTTGACCGTCACTCTCTTCTTCCCCTCGGCCATCGAGAAGGTGTCAGAGGCCTTGGTCACCATCAGGAGGGTCCAGGTTTGTTGACAAATAACTTTTTAAAGTTGTGGATGGGTTTTAAGTAAAATCGCACCTCCTTTTCCTTAGTGCCAAATCTGCAGTCATTCCAAAATGTCGTACCTACTCTTCCCCATTTTCTCAGGTAGAGGGCATCACAAATGATGTAAGAGTCGTTGATGACTTATGGGCAGCATTAACGTAGCAGCACAGGACCCTTGATGTCCAAGTCATAGTTGCAGGAGAGGGAAATGGGGTTTATCTCCCGTGCTAACCAGAATGAAGATGCATTGGCTCTGTGCACAGTCCTGGGGTACATGGGATTTGTCTCTGGGCTGGGAAGGAAAGAGTTGCTGGAAGGTCTCTGCTTCTTGGACCGGAAGAATGGTTTCCACTGCACTTAGTTCTCTCCGTTTAAAAATCGATCCTTTCTTCCTCGCTGCTTTGCTTCTGATTCCTCGTTCCACCTTTTGGACCTCACCTTGTGGTCCTGTCCTCTTCTCTGCCTTTTCTTCCTGCCCCAGCATCTGCCTGCCAAATTTGGTTTTACCCCCACCATAGCCACTGTTGCCCTTTCCTAACTAGCTGTCCCTACATTGCTGGGGGCAACTAATCCACCTCACCAGGTTAAGGGGCCAGGACACAGTTAGTGACGAAGAATTTGTATGTATGAATACGTCTAAAATGAAGATGTGTTGGCTCTGTGCCAGGGCAGGAACCCAAATGTCTGGGCTTGACCAGAAAGAAATCTACTTGGTTTTATTCCTGCATCTCCACAGCAGTGGATGCCCACTAATAGATCTTTAGTCAAGTCAGATAGCATTGGGCTATTTGGTAGGGGAAGTTCTTGCCATAAAAGCTGAGTTTTTTTATGATTAAATTTCTATACTGTTAAAAAAAAAAAAAGAGCATTAACCATAAAACAGATGGGTCATACAGGGTCAGTTCTGGTCCCCCGTGCTGCCTTTTCCCTTCCCTGACAGGGCTTTCTAACAACTTTGTTAAGGGATGGTCCATACAGTTCAATAGGGTTTCTTTTACGTAGCTTCCTCATTAAGTGTGCACTGTAACTTCCCATACATACCGTGTGCATGCTGCTGCTGCGTCTGTGGCCCAGACACTCCCGAAGCCCTTGCACACCATCCCGTTCAATCCCCACAGTGTGGAAGGGATGAGCAGTAGGGTACCCACTTTACAGCTGAAGCAGTGTGCCCGTCCCCACAGAGCTTGTCAGGAGTGGAATTGGGATTCTCCCCAGAACCCTGGTTTCTTAACCCTTGTAGCATTGCCTTCTTAGCATCTTCTGGCATGTGGATTGTTTCCTTAAGTGTTGTAATCATTTAGTCTTCCTTCGGAGACCTCCAAAGGTTTCCTGTTTCTGTGGAGTCAAAGTTTTAAACTGGCATCGAAGCCCAATCTATAATAATAAAAGCGTAATATGCTAATTAGACTGGACAGCCAGATGACCTTCCAGACGAAGCCGGGGCTGTGAGGGCAGGCTGGGTCCCAGGTGCCAGAGGGAAGCTGGTGCTGGCAGCTGGGGGAAGGAAGGCCTACTCTTGTAGGAATTTTGTGCATCAGGTCTCTAGTCTTACCTAATAAAGAGGGAATATGCAAATTGACCATCATGCCGTAATGGTCAAGATGGCTGCGCCCACCAGCAGAGACAGGGATTCTGTAACACAAGATGGCTGCGCCCATAGTGGAGGCTGAGTTCCCTTAATGAGCAATCAGCAGGGACCTGAGGCTGTGCCCCCTGCCTGGTAGGGCTTAATAGGGGATCTCAGGCTGCGCTCCCTGCTCAGCACGGCTTGATGGGGGACCTCAGGCCACACCCTCCACCCCAGCGACGACTGGGGGACCAAAGGACGCAGCCCCCACCCTGGCACTGGGCCAGGGGACCTGAAGCTGTGCCCACTGCCTGGCGGGGCTTGACAGGGGACCTGAGGTGGTGCCCCTCGCCCTGGTGCCAGGCTAGGGCATCTCAGGTTGCGCCCCCTGCCTGGTGGAGCTTGATGGGGGACCTCAGGCCATGCCCCCTGCCCTGGCGCTGGGCCAGGTGACCTGAGGCTGCACCCCTGCACCTGGTGGGGCTTGATGGGGGTGGAGCCAGTTGGATCTGGGTCTTGCCCAATGGGGGTTGGGCCAGCGGGGCCTGGGTCTTGTGTGATTTTGAGGTCCATGTGGGTGGGCAGGGACTTGACTCTGGTTCCCATGGCTCACCCTAGACTCTGACAGGAGGAAGATTTTCATATACATTTTACTAATTTTCTTTTATCTCTGGCACTTCTATTATAGAGAAAGGGCAAATAGCAACATTAAACTATTTCCTCTAATTCCCTTTTAATGTGCATGAATTTTGTGCACTGGGTCACTAGTAGGATTATAAAAGACCTGTCTTAACTTCAAAGCTCTGAACATCTTCAGGAGCTTCTGCAGGCAGTAAAGTTTGTCACTGAGGTTATATTGTTCCCAAAGCAGCTTAGGTTTTTGCCTACCAACCACTCCGAAGTCAATCTTTTTGGCTCCATTTCCAGCGTCTCATACTTTGCCGCATGACCTGTTCTGGGTATGCACTTCATGGCTCAAATGGCAGTTTAATTTCAGACTTTTCATCGGCACGAGTGCTAGAGGAGAATCCACCCAGCGTTGTTGGCTCTTTTATAAGCTGGAAGATTGTGACTTCTTTCTTCACTCAGACCTCTTTATGGAAAATGCTCAATAGATTTACTTCCTCACTTTGTACATAGTTTTTCTTATCTTTTTAAAGTATGAAATGTCTATTCTAGTGCACACACTGACCGTTGAATTTTATGTGATGGTCATACACTTAAGCTAAAATCAGATTTTATTCTATGTAGGTGAGATTTATAACACATTATCTTTGCTTGTTGCATGTTAACTGCATTAAGGCTATAGCTATGCACTCAATGGATTCACTCACTTGAACCAACCATATAGTCTGTTCATTCCTCCAGCGGATACTGTGATATGCTGACTCTGTGTGAGGCTCCGTGTTAGGTGCCATTGAGACTGTGGTCGTCAAGTGTGTGATACTATAGTCTCTATCCTCTTCCAGATTTAAAATCCCTCTGGGGATTCTGAGGTAGGGAGGGCAGTGCCAGTGGGGGTTGGGGAAGGTGCATTCTGGTTTGCTTTCTAGGAGGGTTAGTATTTGAGATTGACTCAGAAGGGTGGGTAGGATCAAGGCTGAGGCCACTTTGAGGGCGTGGACTTAGGTGAGGATGGGTTCCTGAAAGGTTTTAAGCATGTTGCGCATTCTCAGAGGAGTTTTAAGGAGGTCCGTAGGGAGTAGTGTTGGAGAGTGTTGGGGAGGAAATCACGAAATGTAGGGAGATGGCAAAAGAAGTTATACCAGTATTTTCAACGATTGGTAGTGAGTGAGTTCCTGGAATTAATGCTGTTTCCAGAGGAATGGAGGATTGGAGAGCGTGGGGGACTGTGGCAGAACAGGTAAGAGTTGGTAGTGGGTTGATTAGGGGATGGGGGGTGTGCAGAGAGAAGTCAAGTGGTGAGTCTAAAGCCTGTAGAGGTGTCCGCAGACCACAGTGTGCACCCGGCCGCCCTGTGTAGACCTGGGCTTGGGCAGGTAGGAATAGCGGTGTCTTGAGTAGGTTCTCAGCGGGTCTGGGTGGGTGGGTGAGTGAAGGACTGAATGAGCAGATCGTGCCTTGCTGGGTCTTCCGGAGGAACGCAGAGGAACACGTTTTCCTTTTCCTGCAGAGATGCTTTCATTCCAGTGTTTACCAGCGGCTCTTTTGAAGCAGGGCATCCCATTGGGAGCATTTTGGAATGACAGACAAGAATATGAAGAGTGTTTACAGTTAGCATAGCTGGTGACTTATTTATGTGCTGTTTTGTTTTTCACGTGCTGATTTCTGTTGCCTCCTATGCCGGTAGGGATTAGGTTTGCCTGTGGTTCTGGAACACCCATGTTAAAGCTGCTGACACAGGGGATTTGCCTTTTCTTTCAGGCAAAAATCCTTGTCAGGTTCTGTGTTCATTTCCTAGGGCTGCAGGAGCAAAGGACCACAAGCTTGGGTGGCTTAAAACAGCAAAAATTCATTCTTTCAGAGTTCTGGAGGCTCGAAGCCTGAAATCAAGGTGGCAGCAGGGTCACAATCGCTCTAAAGCAGGGGTGGGGAACCTTTTTTCTGCCAAGGGCCATTTGGATATTTATAACATTCGCAGGCCATACGAAATTATCAATTTAAAAATCAGCCTGCTATATTTGCTCAAACATTTAATTAACTCACCCCTCATGCCTTGGCAGGGCCAGACCAAATGATTTTGTGGGCCTTACATGGCCCGCGGGCCGGATGTTCCTCACCCCTGCTCTAAAGTGTAGGAGGGAACCCCCCCTTGCCTTTTCCAGCTTCTGGTGGTTGCCGGCAAACCCCTGGTGCTCCTTGGCTCGTAGCACATCACCCCGTCTCTCTCACGGGGCTGTTCCCTGCCTGTACGTTTGTCTCTGCATTTCTCTTCCCTTTTTACAAGGATCCCAGTCATCCCGGGTTTGGGGGCCCCACCATACTCCAGCATGACCACCCCTTAATGAATTACTTCTGCAATCATCCTATTGCTTCAACACAACTTGTTGGGAGGACAGAATTCACTCCATGACAAGTCCCTGGCTGGTCGGATCCTTCATGGTGCCAGGGACCCAGCCTCTTTCTTGTTACTCCCATGCGTGGGGCCTTGAGCAAGCTGGCCGCCACCTCCGAGTCCCAGGCTGTGGGGTAGAGAAAGGTTGCTGGACGTGGTCACTCTCCACTGGTCTGAGTTTAGTCCCATGGCTACCTTATCTGCACGGGGGGCTGGGAGAGAGGGCCTTCGCTCAACTGCCTTGTGCAGCTGGAGATCGGGGTTTTGTTACCGCAGAAGCCTGAGAGCAGGTTTTGAGGGCAGCCAGCAGTCTGCCATAGGTTCTGAGATGTTTCGGGGGGCAGGGGTGGTGGTGGTGGTTTCAGTTTATTCAGTTTCCGCAGCAGTGTAGTTTTTGTCTTATCTAGCATTTGCAGAGCAAGAGGAAGTGTGCCCCTGTGTCCTTAGGTTAGATTTGCAGTGGTCCTTGGGACCGTTTTATTCAGCTACACAGTATTGACTAGCTCCCAACTACCATGGAAAGTGGCAAGAGGTGGAAGACATGGCCATTCCTGCTGCTGAGGAGAGGGCATGTACTAAGGAGAAAAGTCGGAGTGGTTGTGAAAAGGTGCTCGTGAAATACGTTTGAAGAGATGGTGCGTTTTATTTCTAAAACAGTGATGTAAGTGATGGTTAATGACAAGCGGCGATGTATTGATTTGATACGCACGAGGAGCAAGCAGAGTGCACTTGCGTGTCCGCCCAGCTCAAGGTCGCAGCAGCTAAGCAGCAGAGTCGGGGCTTTCGTTCGTAATCTCAGCCGTTGGTCGTGTGCTCCCAGCCTGTGCTCGGCGCCGGCCTGCTCCCCTGAAGGCCTGGAATGGCCTTCGCCGCTGTGTTCCTGGCACGTCGGATGGTGCTTGGCACAGGGTGTGATTCAGTAAATATTTATGGAATCATTTCCTACCAACTCTTGTGTTTATTGTTAGTAATGCACAAGCAAAGCAATAAAAATGCCCAGGTTATAAATGTGTTCGGGTTTGTAACAATATTGTCTCTTCAGGGGTGTTAGTACACTTGTTGAGAAAGTTAGCAAGATAACCTCGAGGCCACGAATCCTAATATATATTGCTGACACATGATTTACATTACCCTGGAGGCCCATGCATGACATTCACGGGGAGCAGGCCTAAGTCGTCCAACAGACATCCTTCGTCCTCCCGCGGAGGCGGGCTGCTGTGCTCCCCAGCCGTCAGCTCTGCTTGTGGCTGAGCAGCACACCCCCTGTGGGAGTGCACTGACCACCAGGGGGCAGCTTCTGCACTGAGCGTCTGCCCCCTGGTGGTCAGCGTGCATCATAGTGACTGGTCATTCGTTCGATTTGCATATTACCCTTTTATTATATATGTAACAGTAATATGTAATACTATATATTTACTACTGTACTACAAATACAATGTACAGTATATTATATAACTATATGCACTAAAAATATAGATATATGAAATTTATACCAAAATATATAATTGACCCTTAAACAACATGGAGGTTAGAGGTGCCAACCCCCTTGTACAGTTGAAAACCTGTGTGTAACTTTTAAAAAATATATATTTTTTATTGATTTTTTTTTTTACAGAGAGGAAGGGAGAGGGGTAGAGAGTTAGAAACATCGATGTGAGAGAAACATCGATCAACTGCCTCTGCACACCCCCTACTGGGGATGTGCCCGCAATCAAGGTACATGCCCTTGGCCAGAATCGAACCTGGGACCTTTCAGTCTTCAGGCCGACGCACTATCCATCGAGCCAAACCAGTTAGGGCCTGTGTGTAACTTTTGACTCCCTTAAATTGAACTACTAATAGCCTGTTGTTGATAGGCAGCCTTAATGAAAAGGATGAGAAAATAAATACCTTTACAGTACTTACTGGAAAAATCCATGGGCCCTCACGGTTCAAACCTGATTTTTTTCAAGGTTCAATTGTACAATACATTATAGGATATGTTCTGATGCGAGCTAACACTTAAATGCATTTGGTAAAATGACATGTACTCTGAGTAAAGTTTTTATATTTCGAGTTCCAGGAAAGCAGTTATTTTTGTTTGTGACTTTGTTCCTGCAGTTTTAACAGTGTGTATTTTTCCCTTTTCTGTAGAACTTTCTGTTGCTTGATGAAGTAACACAGTGCGACTATCAGCTACCATCAGACGGTAAAACGATAGTGCATGTGCAAGATTTTACTGCTTTTTGGGATAAGGTAACAAATCCTTTATTACGAGGTGGTGGCTGCTAAAAGACAACTGGTGACTTAGATGTAATAGAGAATTTTGGGATTATGCAGATGGTATCAGATGTGGTTGCCCATTTACTGAAAGCATGTTATAAAAACTCTTAAAATCAGGAACAAGGTTTGCATGGAACAGCGATGAAGTGTAAAATCAGCCTAAGGCATTCGACATGTTGCTCTTTATCTCCTTTTTAAGAGAACTTTCAAGGTATTGCCACATTTTGAACTTAAAAATATGTAAGCTTGCAATGTTCTAATTTACAGGATTAGGGTGTCCACTTTTTATCTTGCTTGTTAGCAGACCATGTTGTGACATGCTGAATGAAGCCACGGTTTGGATCTTTGCTGTGGGGTAGAGTGGGAGCTCCCCTAGTCTAAGCTTCTGGATAGTGCCAGCTACTTGGTGGCAGCGAGAGCAGGGAGGAGGCAGCAGACGGGCACAGTAAGCTCAGTGAGTCCCAGGCTAAGGGTTTCACTGGGTGGCAAGCTGACAGGTTGAACTGGCAGGATCACAAGGATTTTCCCAATGCCTGGTTTATAGATGACATCTAGGCAAATGGGGAAAGAAAAAAAACAACAACAGGGACCACTCTCAAGAAGTTCTCAAACTTGCACACTCAGTGCAACCCCTTTAACCACAACTGAAACCCTTTCTCCCTGGTCCTGCGGTCCTCTGTGCACATCCTTCTCTACCAGTCTGGGTTAGTCAGGAGAACAGAACCCACACCACAGGAATGGGAATTTCAGGCATGGAATTAGTTATATAGGTGGCATGTGAGATGACCCAGAGATGAGCCATGGCAAGAAGCTAACCCAGATTCCATCGTTAGGGCTATAGGAACTCAGGGAGGAGGTGACATTGACCAGAGGGTCATCGGTTTTGAGCAGAACCCAAGGCATAGGGACTACAATGTGAAGGGCTGTGGTACTGGTGCTGGCCCTGCGGAGATGAGGTGACTGTCGTGGTAGGGGTGCCGGAGCAGGTGGACATACCAGCTTCTCTTGCTCCTGCCTCCTGGCCTTGGACTGTGCTCTCCAAGGCCCGAGCTGGAGTTGATTGCAGTTCTCAGGAAGTTGGCAGCCCGATCATAGAAATGGAGCCTGGAGCAAACAGGTGTCCGAGCGGCACTCCTTCTCACCTCCATGCTGGCTCTCGCTTCTCCGGTGGTCCAGGGGTCCACACTCTGTAGACTGTGTTTTCATGCCCGTGCTGCCTGCCTCGTGGTCACCTGCTTTTACTTTAGTGTCTACCATTTCCAGCAAAATAAATCTCCAATACATAAAATCACGTCATTGCTCTTTGCCCATGGAAGCTCACACAAGCTGCCTCACCTACCCTGCCCTGCCTTAACACAGTACGTGTACCTCCTGCTGTGTATTCCTCACCGTCATACATTGTTAAGCATTTGTAGAAAGCACCATTAACACTCATTATAGAGATGTACTCCATTGAATGCATTGAGGTAGCTAACACCCCCTTCCTATGACCCATGACCAAATTTCTTTTGTACCAAACTATGCTATGTTGTGAAATGAGCTATTCCATTCTTTTAAGAACCTTAACATGTTATGTCTTCAGACTTTTTTGCATCTTGCATTGTAGTACAGGTCACCCTGTTCTATTGTGTTGGCATTGCCTGTGAATGGATTATGCCCCCTGCTAGGAGGTAGTTAGCGGGTGTAACAAATGAAAGGAACCCCTGGGTGGGGGATGGGCTCACACATTGGGGATTTGGAGAGAAGCTGAGGTAAGATGAAGCACGTATGAGAGAAAGACTCTAAGCAGCTCCACTAGACAGCCGACAGGTAGGTGAGGGAAGGTCTCACTGACTGGTTTGTCATTCATGAATGAATGGACTTGGTCTTTATCAAATGAGGATGGAGAGGTGAGTGGAGGTTTCAAAGTGTTTATTAGTGAAGTCCAGGCACGCCGTGTGCTTATGCTGCCACCTTGTGGAGGTGAATGAAATAAGAGTAAAACCAAGGGTTATGACAACCTGTATGTAAATGATGAAAACCTCTCGCACTGAATGTTAAGTATATTCTTTTTTTTTGTTTGTTTTAAATGTATCTTTATTGATTTCAGAGAGGAAAGAAGAGGGGGCGATAGAAACATCCATGATGAGAGAGAATCATTTATTGGCTGCCTCCAGCACATCCCCTACTGGGGATCTAGTCCACAACCCAGGCATGTGCCCTTGACCAATTGAACCTGAGACCCTTCAGTCCGCAGGCTGATGCTCTATCCCCTGAGCCAAGCCAGAATAGGCCAAGTGTATCCTTTTTAATAAGATAGTGTGCATCAAGAAGTTTCCATTTGGAGAAGGTGCCTTATCTTCTACTACTTACATTCTGTGTCTAGAGCAGTGTCCTCAAGGAACTATGTTAAAAGAAGGGGGCCTCCCTAAGGGCAACAGGAAGGAGAAAGATGTGGGTTATCTGCACGTATCAGTGACGATTACGCTATTTTCTCAACTAATTGATGTGTCTTACTTTACTGAAATGGACACTTTTTTGTAAACTTTTGTTTGCAGGCATCAGAAACCCCAACCCTAAAAGACCTCTCCTTCACTGTCAGACCCGGTGAATTGTTAGCTGTGGTTGGACCTGTGGGAGCAGGAAAGGTGAGTTGTAATGTCTTTGGGCAGCTCGATGCAGTGCCACATCCCATGTTAAAATCTCAGGGTTGAGCCCAAAGCCATATGTAACACAGGTGTGGGTCGGGTATACCTTGAATGGCCTTTCTCAAAGGGTGTTCCATGGAATGTTCATTTTGCAAGGAGATTGCGTGGACCAATGAGTCTGGATACAGCACATTATGTTTTTCTTCCTGGCCATTCAAGTGGCACAGTTGAGAACTGCGTATCTGGAAGTCGGCCATCTCAGTAAGGAAATTACTTAAGTGACAGTTATTCAGGCTGGAATGATTGAGAAAGTGGGACCTCTTTTTGTCAGGGCAGACATGAACAGAAGTCGCGTGTGTATGCTGTAACAGTTGAAGGAAACGTGCATGTGTGTTCCGAAATAGCAACATATAGAAATCTCAACATAGGCTGTAAAAAGGGCGGGGGTTTTATTTCTCTTACGATAGGTTTTTGTTCTCCAGAAACATGACTCTCTTCAGAGTTCTTGAAATAATCTTTTCTGGTGCATTGCATGTATTATATGCACATAGCTTTGCAGGAACAAGTCTTTGTGAAGTAACGGCTACCTGGTTGCTGGGACAACTGTAGTAAACATCAGGCCTATGAAATGTATGTCATACCCAGTCACTCTGTTTGTTAAGAAAGTTCAACATCCTTAATTAGTCTTGGTTGCGAGTAGAGCATTTTGGGGAAAAGTTTTGGGCAGAGTGAGCTTGTTCTACTCCTATTTGATTAATAGCACTTATCAGCCATTAATTTACACTGACCGACAGTGGTATTTTAAAATTCTTTCATTGCAGCTTCCAGGGCTTTAGTTTGTCCTGTTTGCACTATCAGGGCTATAAGGTTGATGAGACCCCGGGGCAGGGGGGAGGCTGTCCTGCAGCAGCCTGTCTGCGAGCTGCCTGTAATGCGTTTGTTTTCTGTCTCTTTCAGTCTTCCCTGTTAGCTGCTGTGCTGCGGGAACTGCCCCCGAGCCAGGGGCTGGTCACTGTGAATGGAAAGGTCGCATATGTTGCTCAGCAGCCCTGGGTGTTTCCCGGAACTCTAAGGAGTAATATTTTATTTGGGAAGAAATACGAAAAGGAACGATATGAAAAAGTAGTAAAGGCTTGTGCTTTGAAAAAGGTAAGTCATGACATTTGAGCCGCATCTACTTTGAATTTCAAATAATAATACTACTGTTGGTTTAATCTACAAGTTTTGTTTTTTCATATGAAAGGTAGTTGAATGCTAGTTAATACTTTTAACTGGTCTTCAGGGTAAAGACATATGCTACTGTTCTAGTCCTGATCTGATAATGACATTCACAGAGAATACTTTTTTCCTTTGTTTTTGTGAAGTTTTATTCACTTTTAATATTTTTTAAATGGACATGTGTAAAATTTTGCAAAAGTAGAGGGAATAGTCTAAGAATCCTCCTATACCTATCCCCTGGCTTCCGTCACGGTAAGCTGGCTAACAGTCTTATTTCATCTCTACTGCTAGCCCCTCCCCAACCCAAATCTCTGCAGCAGACCCTACACCTCATATTAGTTCAGCTGTAAACATAGAGTGTCCCCCTAAAAAATGTATATACACATGTTGAATAATTATAAACACAGTGTTTATTAAAATACATTTCACTTTCAAAATAGAGCTATCAGCTGTTAAAGTGTGCATACATTGTTTTGGGACACTTGCATTTCATTAGTTATCTCTAAAACAGGCATCCTCAAACTACGGCCCACGGGCCACATGCCGCCGCTGCCTGTCCTACTTAAGATGAGATATATGCCGTGTGCATAGGAATTTGTTCATAGTTTTTTTTCAACTATAGTCCGGCCCTCCAGTGGTCTGAGGGACAGTGAACTGGCCCCCTGTTTAAAAAGTTTGAGGACCCCTGCTCTAAAATAAAAGAGAACCTTTGAAGAAAAAGCATCACGTTATCACACTAAAAAAAAGTGACTCACATTCATAAGTATCATCCATGTTCTACTCAGTATTTGCATTTTCTGTTTAATGTTGGTCTGCGCCAGTCTCCACATAGGGTCTGCCCCAGACTGCACATAGGGTTGTCCCGATGTGCCCTTTGCACTTGGTTGATTCCTCTCCTAGGCCCCATTCATTCTATAGGTTTTCCTCTTTACTTCGTTAAAGAAAGCAGAAGGATTTAAATTTTCCTTTTAATACTGCATCATTGCAGTGGTGGAGAGATTGTTTTCAGAAATGACACTGAGCTTCGCAGCAAAGGGCAGGATGAAATGTATAAATTGTACATTGAGATTTAAATAAAATGAAGTGAAAGAATAATGAAAACTGAACTAACCTGATAGGAGAATATAATTTAGCAAAAAGACAAAGAAAGATTCTGATAAATACCATATAACTCGCTTTGGGCTATAAAAATCAGTGAATAGTGGTTTTCAAGGGCTCACCCGGGGTCTGCTCTGTGCACTCTGGGCACCCGACTGTTCTTTTGTGCTGTGAGAAAAGGCAGGGACGGGAGTTCCATGGGCCGCCGTGAAGGCCCCCGACTGCTTTGTGAGGAAATAGTAATTTTGCTCGGACAATGGCTTGAACTTCACAGATTGTATCAGGTGAGTAGCGTTTTATGACCATGTGGCTAAACCAGAATTGCGTGCTTCATTGGCTTTTATTTCTTTTTCCTGCGTTACTATTAATGAGCGATTATGTTGTTTTTAGAAGTGACATCAAGTTAGCCTCATGAGCTAGACTTCTGTTAAACAGTATATCGCCTGCATCAGGAACAAGGAAAACCAAATGTAAAGCAGTGATCATAATAGCTCCCATTTATGGAGGCCACATGCTGATCATTTCTGTCTCTCACATGTGCACACACAGGAATATGAGTATTTAAGACTATTCAGTATTTCACCTGTGTCTTTGATGGGCCCACCCTTGTTTTATACTTGGTAAAGTTGCGGCTTAGAGAGACGAAGCAGCTCACCTGACCATTTGCAGTGCAGGTTCAGGTCCGTTTCTGCATGACCAGGTTCTGTGCTTTCCCTCAGCGCCTCGCTGCCTCTTCATGGGGAAAGTATGTAAGGAACAACTATTTTAGAATTGTGTGGTTGATGAAGGTGAGAGGTGGGATTGTGGAATGAACAGATCTCAGACATTTTCTCTTTACCTCAGTCAAGTTCAACTCCTGATGCCCAGACTCGTAGGTCAGTATCCGGCTCTATCTTTGCAGGACCTAGCCTTTTTGGTCAGAGGTTAAGCCATCTTTCTGCACCCTGCCCCCCAATGTTTGAGCATCTTTGGAGAAGAGCAGGTATTGGGACAGTGGCTATCACTCAGCATTTTTTTAGGGGCCCATGCCTTTGTTACAGCCACAGGGATGACTGGAGCAGCAATAGGGTAGTGTCCTGGGGCTTTGCCCACCCTCAGGGTGTCTGTGTGGCACACAGACTGCGGTGGGAAGGAGGCCCCTGCAGCGTTGGGCTGCACATTGATCCTTCTGTCCGTCAGGTGACGCACAAAGATTGAGTGTTGACCTGTGAACTAGGAGGTTACAGGTTTGCTTACTGGTCAGGGCACATGCCCAGGTTGCAGGCTCGTCCCTTAGTGTGGGGTGTGCAGGAGGCAGCCGACCAATCGTTCTTTCTCACCATTGATGTTTCTATCTCTCTCTCTCTCCCTTTCCTTTCCTCTCTGAAATCAATAATAAAAAGATCTTTATTAAAAAAGTATGAGTTCAAAAGGGGTATATGAGGCTAGTGTAAATAAGGAGACTAAGTTTACTGATACTTAGTTGTTGAGCTATTTTAGTGTTGCCTTCATTCCAAATACATTTTTCTGTAACCACTGGGGGCAGCATGTTGCGAAAGGAAGAGCAAAAGTCTATGAATCGAGATGAGCTCGGTTCAGATTTCCACTGTTCCTTTTAACAGCAGACAGTCCTCAGACCAATTATGCACCGCACTCCGTCTCAGTTTCCTTGTCTGAAATGGGGCTTAATACAGTTGCCCCTCGGTATCGGGGAGGGGGCAGGGCATTGGTTCCAGGACCCCCCTCCCCCCCACTGATGTAAAACTCCAAGATGCCCAAGTCCCACATATATAAAATGGTGTGGAACATGGAGTGCAGCTGGCTCTCTGCATCCGTGGATTCTCAGCCACGTTTGAAAACTTCTGTTTCCCAACCAGGACTGGTTCCGTCTGCAGATATGAAACCCACAGATACGGAGCCCCGGTGGTCCTTACTGTGTGGGCAGCTTGTGAGGATGAGAGAGAGTCAGTACACAGCACCCAGCACAGTGCTTGGCACCTAGACCTTACCATCCAGGAGCTGACTAACGGGGAGAGAAGCCGTATACATGCCTACAGAATATGAAGCAGAATAAGATGGGTCCTTCACGAGAAATACAGACAAAGCCTTAGGAACCCAGTAGAGAGCAAGATGACTTTCTCACTGGGGAAACGCAGGGATGGTTTCGTGGAAGAGAGTGTTTGAGCTGGGCCTGGGAACATGGGAGGGGCAATTCCCGATGGAGGAGAGGCTATGAACAAAGGCTCAATGGACCCATGGACGCCTGCTGTTTGACCTGGAGCCCGCTCTCCAAGGCCAGGGCTTCGCTCTGGCCTCATAGCCGTCCCAGCAGTCTGCTCAGGGATATTTCTACCATCACTAAAAGGCACCGGATGTGTTTCTGATCCTCTGGCATCAAATCATCATTGCTGTTTTCTATTCATTTTTTCTGATTTGTGTGTCTGATTTTCAGGGAAAATCACTGTAAATGAAGTTGTTAAATTAATATAAGAAAACTTTCCTAACATTAGGAGAAATCGTAATATAAGGTCAACTACGCCTTTTCCCTCTAACCCAGCAGTTTTCAGCCATCTCACGGCATACATGAAGTAATTGATACAATTCTAGAGCACACCCCAAGAAACATACTATATTTTTTGCTGATCTGACAAAAATAGGTGTAATTTTGATTCATGCACACTGGGTAGCTATGTTATATTGGCTGTTGTCATTTTCTTGATTTTTTATTTGATGGGCTAAGGGAAAAGAGGTCAGTGCCTCTTACTAACTAGTCAGGTATTAAATGTTTTAAAAACTCGTGTGGCACACCAATTGAAAACCGCTGCCCTAACCAAATCAGACCATCATGGCTAGGAAATTTGTTTGACTCGGGGGTTCCTTCAGATCCTTTGAAATGTTTTTCCCATCTGAGGCTTGTCTATAAAATAGTTGGCAGAGTCAGCAAACTCACTTGAAGTGCTTCTCCCAGACTTGGTGAGAGCCCACTTCTTATTTCCTAACTGTGGTCCATCCAAGAGTGGGTTTTAAGTGCTCTTTCTAGAAAAAGGCTGCGATTGCTGTGCTGCATCCTGGTGGTATCCAAGAAAGCAGAACAATGTGGAATTGAGGCATAGAAACTAAGAACACTTCGCAAGGGTTGTCAACAGTGAAACAGGCCAAGTAAACTGAGGTGTGTGTGTTTTCCCAGAAGGCTGGGACCCTGTCTTAGAATGGCTCATTGTTTGTTTATGAAAACCAAAGCAAGAGATGGTACTAACATCTTAGTTCTACAAAGAAATAATATGAGGAGAGCCAAGATGGCAGCATTAGGTATATACCTAAATGCGCAGCCTCCACAACTACATTATAAAAATACAGCTATACAGATAAACGGCCATCCTGCAGAACCAAGGGAGGGGAAGCTTTACAATTAAAGGCAAGAGAAGGAGTGCAGTGAGACTGAGTAGAAGCTCCTGATGCTAAAACTGAGAGGTACGGACACACAGAATGGAAGCGGCGGCGCGGGTGAAAGGGTGGCAGTGGCTGCACCTGGGTCCGCAGCTTGGAAGGAGATTATAAACTCTGGGGTCACATTGAATGCGATGTGGGCTGTAGGGCAACGGGGCGGAAGACCAGTGGCGTTCTAGCAGTGCTGTTCACAGCTATCACTGACGCGGAGATTCGGGGACTCAGAGACGCGTAAACCCCAGGGCTTGGAGGCGCCAAATCCGGGAGAAGCTTCGGAGTCAGCAGAGGGGCAGCCATTGTGGATTGCTCTGCCCCGGTGATTCTGAGACGCTGCCCCACCCTACCTACAACCCCGCCCAAGCTGTGTACCTGCCTGCCTTCAGCATAACCTAAGGGTCTGCAGCTGGGACAGAACTCCAAAAGATCTAAAGCCCAAACAGTGAAGGGGAAAGGCCTGCAGGTCCTTTCCTCCCAGTGATACCTCCCAGTGATAACTACAACAAGACTGTGCACCTAGCCTTCAAAGGCGTACAACAAGAGTGTCCACCCCAGGTGATTGGGGAGGCTGAATCACTGGGCCCTATAGGACACCTAGCACAGAAAGCCACCCTATCAACGAGCGGCCAAAATGCGGAGACTAAGAAACAGGTCACAAATGACAGAAATGGTGGAACGCAAATGACTGGATATAGAGTTCAAAACCACGGTTATTAGGTTTTTCAAGAATTTTCTAGAGACTGCTGATAAATTTAGTGAGACCCTCGAGGATATGAAAAAGGACCAGCTAGAAATTAAGCATACACTGACTGAAATAAATAATATACAGAGGTCCAACAGCAGACGAGAGGATTGCAAGAATCAAGTCAAAGATATGAAATATGAAGAAGCAAAACCCACCCAGCCGGAAAAGCCAAAAAAAAAAAAGAATCAAAAAATATGAAGATAGTGTAAGGAGCCTCTGGGACAACTTCAAGCGTACCAACATCAGAATTATAGGGGTGCCAGAAGAAGAGAGAGAGAGCAAGATATTGAAAACCTATTTGAAGAAATAATGACAGAAAACTTCCCCACCTGGTGAAAGAAATAGACTTCCAAGTCCAGGAAGCGCAGAGATCCCAAACAAAAGGAACCCAAGAAGGACCACACCAAGACAAATCATAATTAAAATGCCAAGAGCAAAAGACGAGGAGAGAATCTTAAAAGCTGCAAGAGAAAAGCAGTTACTTACCTACAAGGGGACACCCATACGACTGTCAGCTGATTTCTCAACAGAAACTTTGCAGGCCAGAAGGGAGTGGCAAGAAATATTCAAAGTGATGAACAGCAAGAACCTACAGCCAAAATTACTTTACCCAGCAAACCTATCATTCAGAATTGAAGGTCAGATAAAGAGCTTCACAGACAAAAAAAAGCTAAAGGAGTTCATTACCACTCAACCAGTATTATATGAAATGCTGAAAGGTATCCTTTGAGAAGAGGATGAAGAAAAAGTAAAGATAAAAATTATGAACAACAAATACATATCTATCAACAAGTGAATTAAAAAACCCAGTGAATAAAAAATTTGATGAACAGAATAAACTGGTGAATAGAATAGAATCAGAGGCATAGAAAGGGAGTAGACTGACAATTTTCGGGGGTAAAGGGTCTTGGGGTGCGGAAAGAGAATGGACAATAATCGTACACCTATGGATGAGGACAGCGACGGGGTAAGGACAGAGGGTGGGTGGGAACTGGGAGGAGGGGAGCTATGGGGGAAAAAAGAGGAGCAACTGTAATCTGAACAGTAAAGATAAAAAAAAAGCAAAAAAACAAACAAAAATAAAACACAAATGAAAAAAAAAGAAATAATATGAAATGTTAACGAATTTTCACGATCGAGCCTTCGCCCTCTTTCCTTTGTTGTAGTCCAAGTGAGCGTTGAGCATGCAGGGCTGTCAGGGAAGGGGTTAAGATGCTGACACCTGTTTCTCTTCATTTGGTGGTGAGCTTTGCATATTACGGTTCACACGGAATCAGAACGTGAACGAGTTCCCACTGTTGATTTGATATGTGTCAGTTACCAATAGCAGAAATCAATGCATCTTTTTCCGTTTGTAGAGGCCGTTCATACACTTACTCTTGATTCTCACAGCATCCTGGAGTTTAGCAGTGCTGGTTTCTGCAGCACATTTTGTAGGAGAGGACGTGAGACGTAGGGAGAAAAAGGACTTGTTTATCATGGAGATTCCAATATGCCACTTGCTTACTCCCCCAAATTTTCCACAGTAGACAAAGGAACGAAGGCTGCATTTGCAGAAAGGCACTGCTGTGCCCTCGGTCTGTGCTTAAGAGGTTTATTAGAGAACCAGTAACTCCCCCCAACCTCTGCTTGTTGATGCCAGGGTCTGCCTTGTGATAATTATGGGTAATCTAATTAACATCTCCTAATAGAATGTGTAATTTAGACCTGATTGTTATCCTGTCATTTGGGGGATGTCCTTTTCATCTTTTTTTCCCCCAGGTAATGGGAATTGTCCATTTTTTAAATACTACTGAAATGTAACTTTTGATAGATTCCCAGATTCTCAAATCAAAACTTCCTGTTTTTCTCAGCTTTGCATTTTTCCTGTTTTGCTTGGAACAAGTATCTACTTACTCCGAAGGATCTGCTGACTGTCCCTGGAGCATACTTTGATTTTTTCTGCCTAGACTGCTCTTTCTGCTTTTCTGTCTTGTACAGATCTTGTCTGTCGCTCTCTCGCTGTGCCTTAAATATCACTGTGAAGACATGGGTCAGGTGTCATCCTTTCTCTGGAAGTGGGAAGCCGAGGCCGAGAGCAGCCAGATGGCCAGTTAAGACGCACTTACTTCTGGCTAAAATGAGTCCTGTGCCTCTGCAAGCCCCTGTGTGCCCAGCTCTCACGTGTGCATCTCCAGCACAGACGCCAGCGCTTGCACATTCAGCTGCAGCCTGTCATCACCAATGGGTACTGCAGCTTTCCCATAACTGAAATCTTGGCTTTATCCCCTAAGCCCGCCTTCCTGTTCTTCCCCTTTTTATGCCAAAAGCAGTGTATTCTTCCTCTTTCCTTCAGTTCTTTAGTTTGCAACCTATGCCCATTCACCACTATATCTTACAGGCTCTACCTTTGACATGTGTTCAGAACATGGCAATTTGTCTTCATTTTCACTCTTCCCACTCCGGTCCCCGCCACTGTCGTCTCTCACCTAGATTATTGCAATAGCCTCAGCCTATATCCTCCCTTTCCCCTGCCCCTTTCCTGGCAGTCTGTTTCCCACAAAGAGGCAGGAGTGATTTTTTAAAAACCTAATAAAGCCTTGGCTGGTGTGGCCCAGTTGGTTGAGCGTCAGCCCATCCAACAAGAGGTGGCCAGTTTGATTCCCTGTCGGGGCACATGCCTGGGTTGCTTGCGGGTTTGATCCCGGGCAGGAGGCAGATACATCAATGTGAGAACAAAACATCCATTGGCTGCCTCCTCCCTGGGTTGCTTCTCTTTCTCTCCCTTTCCCTTTCTCTCTCTCTTAAAAAAAAGAAAAGAAAGGAATAAAAATGTATTTTTATAAAACCTAACACAAATCATGTCAGTCCTCTCCCATACACCCTTCTCATTTCACTTCGAGTGAAATCATGCCCATGTCCCCCCCCCCCCCCCCCCCCAATTCTTTACTTACTCTGCTCCTGGCCTCTTTGCTGGTCTCTGAACACCTTGCATGCGCATCTGCCCCATCCTTTGCACTCGCTCATTTCTCCGCATGGAGCCCATTTTGTCCAGATCTGTGCAGGCTCTGATAGGGGTCTACCTGCCCTTCTGACCGGAGCCCTCCCAACCCTCATGTAAGATCACTTTTCCTCCTTCCCTCTCCATCCCTCTCAGCAGAGCTCCCTTTTTCTTCTTAGGACTTAGTGCTTGCACTCCTGTTAATTGTTGATGTTGTCAGTTTCTCACTTTGGAAACGAGAGGTTATTTTCTTCCCTGTGCTGAATTCATTGTGCCCATACAATGTCTGACATATAGTTGATGCTCAATAAAATGGTTAAATGCATAAACACTGAAAAACTACAGGATGAAGGCAAACACAATGCCCTGAGAGGTTCAAAGTTATAATTCAGTCACTTTGAAATATATCCATTGCCATTGCTCAAATTCATGTATGAAGAACTAATGCTGAAAGTTTAAGATGGCAGTGGGAGGACACATTTTAAGTCGTTCTCTCTCTCTCCCCCTCTCCCCGCCCCCCCTTTTCTATGTAGGATTTCGAGCTTTTGGAGGATGGGGACCTAACTGTGATAGGAGATCGGGGAGCCACGCTCAGTGGAGGGCAGAAGGCCCGGGTTAGCCTCGCAAGGTAAATCCCATTTAGGTGATCGTTCTGCACGTGCCTCTTAGGCTGCTTCGGGGATGGTGACCACACAGACCCCCTCACTGCGTGTTGGCGTTTGTCTTGGACTGTTTCCTTGGCTTTGGAATGAACATCATCTGAATCGTTGAGCACTGTTGTGATTCAGAGATGAGATCCAGGGGGCGTGAAGTATCTCGCTGTCTGATACCTCTTTCGTTTTCTAGAGCTGTGTATCATGATGCAGACATTTACCTCCTGGACGACCCCCTCAGCGCCGTGGATGCAGAAGTCGGCAGGCACTTGTTCCAGCAGTGAGTTTCCTCATGTTTTGTGTCATTTCTGCTTTCCAGGCACCCTGTGCCTCAGGAGATCCTGTGCGTTCCGCTTTGAGGTCCCCCCTCCCCTTCTAAGAAGGTCCATTTTAGAGAATTGTTGCACAAACATATGAGGTCGAGATGCGAAAAAACAGAAGGTACTTACAGTGTGTGTGGAGGCAAGTGTAGTACATGCTTCAGGGAGTTAAGAAATAAATGGCAAGTTTGGCAAGTGGTCCCTCCTTTCCCCATGCCCCCACATACACTTGTGGTTTTTAACCAAGGTACTGTTGATGGATATGGACCCCAGAATAAGAAAGATGATGTGCAGGTTTTAAATCTCAGGTGGGACTCTCCTTTCCTCCATCATTGTTTTTGGCATATTAGAAGGGACATTTATTTTCAGTACCAACATCGCTCTTCCATAGAAAGACCTTGTTGGCTTATGTGTATTCTGTAGGGTTAAATACCCACAATTGTAGGGTTAAATTGAATTTAAAAGTAGAATCTAGAATCTGGCTTAATTCTTGCCTCTCACTTTGTGTTTCTGGAATGTGTTTTCTTTGGCTTTTGCTTAGCTGCTGAGCCAGTGAGCTAGAGCACTCTGACTCTCTTTTTTGTGTACCATAACCGAATGGGTGCTGACTGACGTTTCCCGGGCACTTTAGGCTGGCCTTTTTGAAAGCATTGTGAACTTGCTTTTACTAAAGCAGCCTCCGCATCTTCCCCACAATTACCTTGCCACTGTTTACCCTCTTAAAGCCAAGGAGCCCTTTCAGTTGCACTTACAGATGCCCTACTGTGTGCACTGAGAGAGAGGCTTTTACAAATGTTGCTGCACAAAACATATTTCGTTTCCAAAGGAGTGCTTAAGCTAGAGAGAAGGGCCCACCCACATAAGACAGAAGAGAGGAGAAGTTTAGATCTTATTTTGGTCCCTAAGGAATTTGTCTCTACTTGCAGTTTGTCAAGACAGATGCCTGGGAAAAGTTCACCCTCAGGAGTTAAAGGGCTTTGATAAAGGATAGCAAATGCTATGAGGAAGTAGAAGGGGGTAGCTTAGATTGGAAAACTCCCTAGGAACTGGCCTTGGTGGGAAGTGCCTATGGTCCTTCGGTCTGGGAAGAGTGCGTGGAGACTGAATCTAGAATTCACTTCCTTTTGATAAAAGGGACAGTAGAGTCAGAAATGCAGAGGTCGGAAGAAGCAAGGCCTGTGAAAGGAGCAGCAGGCACATCCTCCTCACTGGAGGGTGCAGCCTGTGCAGCAGAGAGAAAGCTATTTGGAAATACTTGCTGTAAGGTCCTGTATTAGTGTGCTAGGACTGTATGTGTTCAGGCTGCCATAACAGTACCATTGACTGGGTGGCTTATAAATGATAGAGATTTATTTGTCTAAGTTCTGGGGCCTGGGAAGTGTAAGATCAAGGCAGATTTGTTGTCTGGTGACAGCCCACTGCTTGGTTCCGCACCTTGCCGTGTCCTCACATGGTAGAGGAGACAGGCAGCTCTCTCTCCTCTTCTCTCTAAGGGCACCAATCCCATTCTTGAGGGCTCCACCTTCATGACTTAATCACCTCCCAAAGGCCCCACCTCCAATACCATAACAGTAGGTTTCAACGTATGAATTTTTGGAGGGCACAAACACTTGGCTGCTGTAGCAAAGAATCACAGGCTAAGGGGCTCAAACAACATAAACGTATTTTCTCATAGTTCTGGAAGTCCAAGATCAAGGTGTTGGCAGGGTTGGTTTCTTCTGAGGCCTCTCTCCTTGGCTTGTGGGTCTTCCTGCTCTGTCCTCGTGTTCTTTCCTCTGTGCACCTGCACCCCCAAGGTCACTCTTCTCATGTCCTAACCTGCTCTTCTAAAGAAACCAGTCATACTGGATGAGGGTCCACCCTCGTGTCCTCATCTTAACTTAATTACTACTTTATAGGTAGGTCCTATCACCAAATCTTAGGTACAGGGGGTAAGGCATCTGTGAGAGAATTTGGAGGTAGAGGTGGAGAAATGACATTTCATTCAAAACAGGCCCTAGTTAGTGAAGTAAAGAGATTCGAGCAGAGTCAGCTGTGTGAGAGAGAGCGCGCGACAGTGTGAGACAGCTCTGGGCCTGGGCACGAGGCACTGGGATTTGAGGTCATCCACTAACATGTGTTGCGGGGCCGGCCGGTCCTCTAACATTTATACACCAGGATGTGCATGTAAAATGTGCTTAATTACTGGCGTGGTGAAAAGTTCTCGAGATGGATGGTGGTCATGGTTAAAATGGCAAATTTTATTTTATGTAAATTGATTTCAGAGAGGAAGGAAGAGGGAGAGAGAGAAACATGAATGATGGGAGAGAATCATTGGTCGGCTGCCTCCTGCATGCCCTACCCTGGGGATTGAGCCCGCAACCCAGGCAAGTGCTCTGACCAGGAATCGAACCCTGACTTCCTGGTTCATAGGTCGACGCTCAACCACGGAGCCATGCTGGCCGGGTAGGAGGAGAGTTTTAACTGCTAAATATCAGTGTGCTGATCACAAGAGCTCTCCCAAGTTCTGCAAACACAGGCATTTATGAAGTCCTCTCACACCTCTCGAGTTTAATGACTTTGGATATACTCTTGATAGAAGCAAGCTTGTTAAAATTGTTGTTTGCTAATCAGAACCACGCGTTTTAGGGGAAACTTAGGGCAGGGAGCACAAATGCAATTTAGAAAATCACTCAGCAGCAGCCGCAGAATGTTCTCAATGAGTTAGAAAATTGGATTGAACAATACGCTATGAAAGATGGCGGTTGTGTTGAAGCTTAGGAATGTGAAGGGTTTTGTATGAAAAGTGAATGAATTACACTTTTACTTGCCACTAACAGTTTATTTCAGTCATGACTATATACCCAAGGCTATTAAGGTTTGTGAGTTTTACAACTATATGTTGTAAACATTAAGTGGATTCTGTCACATACAGAAGGTTGGGGGGACCCTTAGGTTAAATGATATCAATCGAATCTGTTTGTAGTCACGGCCCCTGTGGAGTATTAGAAAGCCCCACGCACCAGACCCCCACCTCCTGCATCACGAGTTCTTCGGGTCTGTCCTAATCAGATCTCCCTTATGGCTGCCTGCGCAGTTCAGCTTTCCTGCTTCAGACCTGAAATGGCAATCAAGGTTCTTTGCATCCCGTGTGCCTCCAAATTCTTGATCTGACCTAGTCCGGCAGTTTGAGTTGTGGACATGTTCCTGAGATGTGCTTAGTGCGTGACTCCGGCAACCAAAGTGTATACCCAGAGCCCTGCCTGTGGTCACTACTTGCTTACCCCCTACTTGCTTACCCGGTGGGGTTGTAGACCGTTGTAGGATGCAGCTGGGTCTGAGTTCCAAGAGGTGTGCATTTAAATGTAGGAGCACTCTGAGGGGTTATTGTAAAAATAGCAACTCCAATGTGGAATACTGAGATGACTCTTCATAAAAGAATTGACGTGTCCTTTGAGCCGCAGGGTAATTTTTTGCTATGATTTGGGCCATTTGGGTTCTGTTCTTTCACTTTCATATTCGGCAGGTTTTCAGTCCTAGCAAAAGATGTGCCTCCCAGATGGGACTGGGAATATTGTAGGGACCCATTGAAGCTGCAACTAGCATTTATTTTTCTCACTAATGGTATTTAGGAAAAAGTCTCTAACACATACACTCTGGCAAAGGTTACCGAGAATCTAAGACTTCTTTCATTTGCTTAACATGTACACCGTAAATCATAAACACTCACCCAGAAAACCGTCTAAGAGAAATGTGCACGTTCCTATATGACATGGCTCCCTCTTTCTCCTAGCCCTACCCAGGGATAAAATAATTAGTATTTCAGTTCAGGTTTTGGGATCTTGGTATAGCTCAATTGTTTTTCAGCGTGAAATACATAAGTTGTTAATCTGAGCTTTAGGTGGGAAAAAACAACAACATTTAACATTAGCTACCCTCTGCACTGGACTGCTTTTTAGAATTTCTTTGTGGCGCTAGACTCAAGTTTGCTGCTGGTGAATTTGAGGACCCAGTCGGTTTCATTGATTTGTATTTGTATTTAAACCGCAGATCTTTGACTACTGTGTTGTCTTTGTCTCCTTATGTTTTCAGAATGTATGCTTTTCAATTTGGAGTACCCATTAATGTGTTTTTGCATACTGTACCTCTTGCATTTGTAGGTGTATTTGTCAAACCTTGCATGAGAAGATCACAATCTTAGTGACTCACCAGTTGCAGTACCTAAAAGCTGCAAGTCAGATTCTGATATTGAAAGATGTAAGTAATTTCTAGAAGTCTGAGAGCTTGCTGGCTCTGTCAGGCGTGCTGAAGGCAGGGCCTCCCAGTAGGTCACTGTCCTTACGTTTCTGATAAACTCGCTTTTCCTGCTCACTTTTTCATCCCTTTCTTCTCGGAGCTTCTGCCCAGCCTTTGAGGATAAATCCATGCGGAAATGTCACTATTACATCCTAAGCCAAATACCCTGAAGTATAAAAATTGCTGCTTCTCTTACTGACTTGTAACTGTTTAGCCCGGCCAGTGTGGTTTAGAGGTTGAGCTTCGACCTAAGAACCAGGAGGTCCCTGATTAGATTTCTGCACAGGGCACTATGCCCAGGTTTATGGGCACTATCTCTCCCTCTCACTTCCTCTCTGAAATCAATAGAAAAGTAAAAAAAACAAAACAAAAAAATTGTAACTATTTTAGGGGTATGATACTGTTTCATTTAGAACTTTTTGTTTTCCTCTTCCATGATTTAAGTTGGAATATGTTCTTTGGAAATCAGAGATATGAAGACATGTTTGTATCCATTTGATTGTTATGTGCAGATTCCCTAAAGAGTGTCTTCTATTAATGACAGAAGTGTGGTTGAGTAGCTGAGCTCCCCGCTCCCCCGTTGAAACACCCATGCTCCTGGTGTAGTTGGTTGCTAGTCTCACTGCTTAGGATTTTCTGCATGCCTGATACATGTAAGAACCCATGTAGCTGTCAGACAAGTCATTCCCTGCCATCATGAGACTTCCAACCTTCTGGGGATAGAAGGTATATCATGACTGCCTCCTCAAGGAGGGGGTGTCTCGAGAGACCTGAGTGCCATGAAGGTGCTGACCAGGTAGTCACTAGGGGCAGAGCATCTGGGCAAGGGGTCCAGTGGCAGGCTGCTGAGGAAGGAACTGACCTAGGGGAACAAGCAGGAAGGCCGGTGTGGCTGAGGCCCAGGGAGCAGGGAGATGGGCTGAGTGAGTCCAGAGCAGAGAAGCGTGTGGTCTGATGCATGACAGTAAAAGATCCCTCTGATGTTCACTGGAGAGGCACCAGCAGAAATGATGAGAAGTCTTAGTAAAGTTCAGAAGACGGAAGGATGGGCTTTGTCTAGTGTTGTATCAGTTTCTAGAGCCACTGCAATGAAATATCAAACTGGGTAGCTTAAAACAAATTTAATCTCACTGTCTACAGTTCACAGTCAAGGTACTGGCAGGGCCACGCTGTCGCTGAAGGCTCGGGTAGGGGTGTGTGTGTTGGGGGGGGGGTCCTTCTTGCATCTTCCAGCTTCTGGTGCTTTGCTGGCCATCCTTGGCGGTCCCTGGCTTGCAGATGCAGCACTTCAGCCTCTGCCTCCATTGTCACATGGTGTTGTCCCTGTGTCTGTTTGAGTCTCTTCCTTCCCTTTATAAGGACATCAGTCATTTAGGGCCCACCCTACTCCAATACGACCTCACATTCAGTTGATTACATCTACAAAGATGCTATTTCCAAATGAGGTCACATACACAGGTATCATGTTTAGTACTTGAACGTATGTGTTGTGGGTTGAATGGTGGCCCCCAAACAGCTAGCATGCTTGGTGGGGTGGAGGTTAGTGAGAATTTTTAGGTCTCAGTGGTCAGCACGTCACTCCTTGGCTTGCTGGTATTTGTGCCTCAGCACCTCCCTTATTAACCCTTGTCTGTTTGAGCAGGCCCTTGGAATTTCTTTCCTAAGGATGAATATAAAAAGGCAGTTCCCTGTGTTGACTCTTTGCCACTCCTCCAGGGATAAGGAGCTCATGTTTCTCCAAGTTGAGAACCATTAAGTTCATGGACAGAGGGGTGAAACTAGTATGGTACATAACCCCAGTGTTGGCAGTTTTGTGAGTACAGAATCAGAGAATAGCCTGTTAAGCTAGTCCCCAGGTGTTTTGGGGGTACCCTTATTGCTTCCTTTGAGGACATCACCCCCAGATTAGTACTGTCTAAACATTTGTCCACTGGTGAGCGCCCTGGATGAGTTGGGTTCATCCTTACTGCTCACTTGGTCCCTCTCTCACAGCAGAGAGGTTGGCTGCCCCCCTCCCCCTCACCATCCCCTCTTGGAATTGCCAGTGCTTGGCTACTGAGTAAAATTGCTGTGTCTATACCACCAGCTGTTTCCCTGTGCATCTCACAGGTACTAAGCAGGAAGTGGTAATTTCATTAAGTGAGATGTATGCATTTTGCCTCGCAAGTAGAACAAGACACAGTACTACATCATGAATAATTTCCTAATTCTGCAGTATCAGATGGTTTCCCAAAGCTTCACTGGGTTTTTCTTGGTGGCCCACTTTGTAGGGATGGGATGAGGGGGACACCAGGAGGGCGGGGCCTTTTTCCTTCTGATCTGCCTTAACCAGGGCTGACCTTTGATTTGTTTTGCATCCTGGGATTTTGCCTAGTATTTATTTACTGCTGACTAAATCAGTTGATTCTCATTCCACAGGGTGAGAAAATAGTGAACACATCTGCATATCTAATCTAGTAAAAGAGTAATAATGCAAATTAACCATCACCCTGAGACACCTAAAGCCACACCCACCAGCCAGTCAGAGCGACTATATGCAAATTAACACAGCCAAGATGGCAGTGAATTTGTATACACAGGCAGGGAGCAAAGACCGAAGACAGCCTAGAAGGAAGCCAAGTGCTGCAGAAGGGAGCGAAGCGGCAGAGAAGGGAGGGAGCGAGGCAGTGGAGACGGGAACGAAGCCTGCAGGAATAGGCTGAGGAAGCCCTATTCTTGCAGGAATCTTCCTGCAATGGGCTTTTAGTTTTTATATAACTTTGTAAGGACAGGAAACTATATAACGAAGTATCACAAGTGTTCAAAAATATTGTTTGATTGCCTTGAGCAGTTGACTGACTTGGGAAAACCTAGTTGGCTGCTTTGCTTGTTTCTCAGCTTTGTGTTCTCAGACTTGAGTGCATCGATCCTGGGGTAGGTTTTGGGTTTCTTGCGTAGACTACTGAGGCATTAGGGCCATCCCAGTCTAATGAACTGTGTGTTAATTATTTTAACTTATGGAATATAGAGCTTCCTGAGTTTTGGGGGACAATTTTAGAGTAAAGACCATGAAGATGCCATTCATGGGTTGTGTCCAGGGCTAGTTTCCACAGGTCTCGAGCCAGGGGGCACATGGCAGGCGCTGTGACTGTGGTCTACAGTGATTTAATGAGTGACTTTTACCTTTGTAAGGAGTGCTTGTGCATCAATTTTAAGTTGTTTTTTCCTCGAATATCCTCCCTAATTGACTGTGTTCTTTTCAAGTCGGCTTGTTACGTGAGACTTACCTCAATTTCCATGTCGTCTAAAAAGATTTCTGATATTCTCACCAACATCTATACCTTTGGCTTCCTTATGATGTCCCTTTTTAACACATGATTCCCCATTTCCTTCATATCGCCTAGCACCTGACACAGGGTTTAGCAGAGAATGCTCAGTTCCGTGTTCAATTCAACTAGATTTGTTAGCCAGAATTCCAGATTGAACAATAATTGTCTTACAAAAATCATGATTTAAGACCAATTAACATTTGTTGACTAGTATTACATTAGATTATTATTATCAAATGCAAATAGATTTATCTCAAATTCTTTATTTTTATTTTAGGGTAAAATGGTGCAAAAGGGGACTTACACTGAGTTCCTGAAATGTGGGGTAGATTTTGGTTCCCTTTTAAAGAAGGAAAATGAGGAGGCTGAACAAGCTTCCATTTCAGGAAGCCCCACACTGAGGCGCCGGACCTTCTCCGAGTCTTCAATTTGGTCGCAGGAGTCATCTAGACTCTCGTTGAAAGAGGGCGCCGCAGAGAGCCAGGCCGTGAGTATCTCGTCATGCAGCGAGCGCTGGCGCTGTCCGCTCTTCGTGGCCTCATAGACCTTCATTCTGCTCTGCCCACGACATTTTCATTTGTCCCAAAGTAGATCCTGAGGTTCCAAAGCCTTAATCCACGGGCTTTGTAGAATTAAAGCAGAATGAAGGGAGCACGCCCGGTTGCGGTTCTCCTTTGGGTGCGGGATGGAGGAGATTGTGGACATCAGTGTAGATGTACGGCTATAAATTCCTAGGCGTATGTGGCTCAAGCACTCTTGAGTTTAGCCAGGTTAATCCTACTTGCTCTGATGGCCCCAGACTTTTCCCTTGCAGCCAGAGTCTCAAATTGGAAGCCCCCTCAGACCGTGACCTGCCTTGGCTCTCATAAAATCAGCTACTTTTAGGTTTTTTTTTCTTCTGTTGCACTGATTAAAAGAAAAAAATCTTTATTGTTGAAAGTATTAAATACGTCCCTTTCCCCCCCCCTTTTAGCCCACCCCCATGCCAGTCCTTCACCGCCCTATTGTCCATTAGTTATGCACATACGCATACAAGTTCTTTGGTTGATCTCTTCCCACCCACACACCCTCCCCTGTCTTCCCTCTGAGGTTTGACAGTCTGTTCCATGCTTTTGTGTCTCTGGATCTATTTTATTCATCAGTTTATTTGTTCATTAGATTCCACATGTGAGTGAGATCATGTGAATTTATAATCTAAATCCTCCAGACAGAAGTACAGAAATGCACTGGATCCTCCTTAAAAATATGCCCCGTATTCTTCGATATGTGAACCCTACCATCCAAATCCAGGACATGGATGATTCAAGTATTCAAATTAGTCTCTCACATATGGAACTCAGGAATCACTCTTTACAACAAATTGATTCAGATCCTACAGTCTCCCTTGTTATTCAGACTCTGATCACTCCATCTCGATGTTCAGACTCAGTTTACTATATTTAGCCAATATCTTGAACTTCTCCTGTGTTTCATGTTTCCATTATTGAGTGACACTAATAGTGATACAGTGGTTCCCTGTCATCTATTATCTCTCTATTAATCTCTATATATAAAAGCCTAAGTGACTGGCCAACCATCTGACCATCTGACTGGTAGCTGTGACACACACTGACCACCAGGGGGAAGACTTTCAATGCAGGAGCTGCTGAGCTGTGGTGACTTGGCAGCTGCGGTTCTTGGGTGACCCACCCAGAACCAGAGCATAGGGAGCCCGATTCCAGGGTGCATCACCTGAGAACCACCCTTTCGCAAACTGGGACCTCCCGGGGGATGTCAGAGACCTGGTTTTGGTTCAGTCCCTGTAGGCCAGGCAAAGGGACCCCACCGGTACAAAAATCCATCCATCAGGCATCTATTTTTGTATATTATTTTGGAACTCACTTCTGCATTTATATGTGAATCCAGTATGGTGTGCATGTGCTAGAAATCATGGCATTAAGCAAAGACACACAACAGTGATAACCTTGTGCAAATGATACTTCCTTATTTCTAAAGATTCTAGGAAGTGGGATGGCTGGGTCCAAGGGCAGATGTGTATATGGTGTGGCTAGATCTTTCCATACCATATACACATTTACCCTCTGTGTAGGAGAGGTACCATTTCTCATTTCTACCAGTACATGTGATGTGTGTGTTTTCCCATGGCTTTGCCAGTGGAGTGAAGTTTTGAAATTTGGGCATCACGTAAAGTTTTGTCTCTCACTGCCTTTTTCCTGCCCAGGTTGAGAATGTACAGGTTGCAGTGACCGAGGAGAGCCGTTCTGAAGGGAAAATTGGTCTTAAGGCCTACAAGAATTACTTCATAGCCGGTGCCCACTGGCTCACCCTCATTCTCCTTATTCTAGTCAACATTGTGGCTCAGGTACTTAGGGATATTTGTTTTGTTTTGTGCCCTCAGCTTGATATTTACAGTGAATTTATATCCATATTGTATCTGTTCATACTATATTACTGTATTTTGCAGTTCACTGGGATTTGCATTGAAACATACTATTTGTGGGGATCAGAAAAAGTGATGCCTGCTGGTGTCGAGTGTCCATTACGAGGAACTCCTAGGGGGGGAAAATGGGATGCCTTTTAAAGATTTAAAAATATTCTGTGCACTTACTGACCTGTTGCTATCCAGAAGATTGGGTTTGGCACAACCGTGACCTGAGCTTGAAGGACCCTCCCCATTTTGGGGGGCCTTTCCATTACTCATTTTAGTGAGTGACAGTTTTTGAGTTGAAAAGTTATGCTAGTGTTTGATCATTGTGTTTGTTTGTTTTTCTGCCCTAGCTTTCCTATGTTCTTCAGGACTGGTGGCTGTCATACTGGTGAGTTATTTCTGGTCTGGTCGGAGGTGCTATATAATCGACGTCTATGCAGAAGCAGGGGGTATGGTGGGGTTTGCTCCCCCTCCTCCTCCTCGAGACCTCACTTAGGAAGTAGAAAGCTTTCTCCCTGAGGAAGAAGAAAGCTCTTGCTGGTGGACCGTGACCCTCCCTCAGTCTCTCCTATGTCGGATCCTCAGCAGGGTCTTCACAGACACTTCTGAGACCTCAAAGTCATGATTCAAATTGAATTTTTATAAGGTCGACAGGCACTCACAGGACCCTGTGAGCTGGGAGTCATCTTCCGGCATAAAACATGTCTTCCAAGTTGAGGATAAGTGTTTTTTTGTGTGTTTGTGTTTGTTTTGGTACTTATCTAAATTCCATCTGTAGTTTAATATTTTTTCTGCCTTGTTCCATAGGGCAAATCAACAGAGCGCTGAGAATGTCACTGTAAATGGACAAGGAAATATAACTGAGGAGTTGTCTCTTAACTGGTACTTAGGGATTTATTCAGGTAAAGTGTCATCACTTGGTCTATTATATGAGAGTCTGAGGTGCTTACAATGAGGCTGTGTGAGGAACGAGGCTTTCGGGAGTAATTCAGTAATGTCTTAACAGATTAAGGGTCTGAGTCGCATTTACTCTGTGAATTAATTAGAATAATTATTTTTAAAAATCTACTAGAAGAAAGAGGTTCAGTGATGACTCTTAATTTGCTCTGTACTGGATTTTGGAAGTTAAACCGGGATTGAGCATTCAGAAAACCAGCCACTGGAAATATGTGGCTATTGTCTATTCTAATAGGTTGCTTTCGCTAAATCTTATATTGTTATATGGATGGGCAAGGGGATTAGAAACGGATCCCCACCCTCTGGTTCAGATTGTTCCAATTCTGTTTGAATAAACCCTGGCTTTTGTTGAACTTGGATGCAATCCTCTGGCAGCGAGGCCCCCAAATAAAAGCATTATTCCCTTGCAGGTATGCAAAGCTTCCCTCACCTGCTCATCTCTTGGGCTTCACTAATTTCTTAAGAGGGAAGCTAAGCAGGGAGAAACCCGGTATCTGGGAATTAGGCTGCCTTCTCTTTCTTACCTCGAGATCACAATGTTATCGCCTTCCCAGCGGTGGGAGTAATTTAACATCTGGCTTGCCAGGCCAACTTTAACACTGAGCTCCATTTTCACAAGAGTGCTTATAATATATGTAGCATTCCATACTTTTCAAAGGCAATCCTCATCTAAAATTTTAAGTACCCCCACAGGAAACACTCATGCATGCATTCCTCAAAGTTAGAGTGAGTCACGTTTCTAAGAACCCACTCATTGAAATGTGGTATTTATTTCATTGATCACTTGCTAAGAAATCTAAATCCATTTGCTATTTACCTTCCGTATTGGTGGACAATGGATGACCTAAAGGAAAAGGGAAATGGTTCTGCCATATATTCATGTAGGATGATGGGCTATGGAAAATGCCTGTTGATGGAATTAAGAAATCTGACCAGCTTTCAGAGTTTGAACAAATAGTGAACTATCTGAAGGGTGGGGAAAGTACTTAGTGGAATATTTATTGCAAAAGTCATCCTCACTTTATTTAGCATTATAAGTTCCAGAGATGTTAGGAGAGCCATTTTAATGTGCATAGTAGGTATTCATTTATGTCACTAATAAAATACATAATTTAAGTGATTATGCTCATATAAAATGCTTTGTTTATATAAAACAGTGAGATTAGTTCCTCAGATTAATTATGTTAAAATATGATTTGTATTTTCTTGCAATTCAATTATTAAAGAGGTTTTCTAATTGCAACTTAAGATGGTATTTTTATATTCTTAAAAGACATTTTTTAACGAGGAAATGGTCAATTATTTTTCCTCTTCCCTGTTAATATTACATACTGTTATCAAAACACTAGGGACCCGGTACCCAAAAATTTGTGCACTCGGAGGTTCCCTCAGCCTGGCCTGTGCCTTCTCACAGTCTGGGATCCCTCGGGGGATGTCCACCTGCTGGCGTGCCTGGCCAGCCTGGGTGAGGGGCTGAGGGCTGTTTTCAGGCTGGCCACAGCTCCCATTGACCCAACGTCCCAGCAAGGTTGGCTGGAATCAGGTTTCTGGTGTTCATTTATCTTCTATAATTGAAACATTGTTGCCTTGAGCAGAGGCCCGGCTGGCCTAGGGCAGGCAGTTTCAACTCCATTGCTGGTGCAACCGAAGCCTCCTGTTTGCTCTAGCTCCGTGGCTGCTGGCCGCCATCTTGGCTGGGTTAACTTGCATCCAGCTGCTCTGAATGGCTGCTGAGCATGGCTTGGCTGGTGGGCGTGGCTTAGGTTTCTCGGAGTGATGGCTAATTTGCATATTACTCTTACTAGATTAGATACCACAATTTTAAAGCATGGGACATGTTGTAAGTAGTAAGATTTGGAATATGGAGAAGGGAAGACCAACTACTTTTTATAATTGTCTTCTGAGTTTTTCATAGATGATGTAATTGAATTAGGAAAGACTAGAATGAAACTGTAGTTTACACCTGATTTTCCTCCCATGTAGTTTCTATTTGACAGAAAAATAAGTTATTTTATATTCTTTATAAATGTATTTTGCAAATGCATTAAACTCTTAATAGAGCCGAGATCCTTTAAGGAATAGAATACGTGACCTCTTTAGAAGCTGCCTGCCACCCTTTAGCATTGCTGACGTGAGTGCAGAGACCCTGCCTGTGCTGAGGGATGTTTCTTCGTTTCAGGTTTAACTGTGTCTACCGTCATTTTTGGCATAGCAAGATCTCTGTTGGTATTCTACGTCCTAGTTAACTCTTCCCAGACTTTACACAACAAAATGTTTGAGTCCATTTTGAAAGCTCCGGTGCTGTTCTTTGATAGAAATCCGATCGGTAAGTGAGATACCAAGTTTATTGGTAAATACGTCTTGTTCACACATTTAATGTCTGATTGCGTTTCAGTGTTTGAAAGTGGAGGCAAAGCTTGGAATCAAATCACTGTATGTTGATTCACTTTCTATAAAGAGCTTCAGTGATTTCCTCCCAGAGAAAATCGGAATACAGGGGCAAGCAAGCTCTCACTCCAGTTCGTGTGTGTGGAAAGAGAAACGAATGTTCACTCTGCAGAATGACTAAGGAAGCCATTTGCTGTGTGCCATGTGAACACCATACATGCAATGCGAACATATTTAAATGTAGTTGACCAGCTGCCTAAACATTAGCTGGAGGACATAGTGTGAAGCTGGGCCACCCTTTAGGAAGGCCCTTCTCACAAGGAGTCTCTCCGCATGAGACAGGCTGTGTGTTTCTTTCATGCTCGCTCATGTCTAAACCAGAGCTCTTTACCAGCTCAGTGAGGTTTACCTAAAATGGCTACGAAAAGTTCATTAAAACGCCAGCTGGGTGAAATGCAAACATCCTATCCTCTTCAGCAAAAGCTATGAACTGTAGTTTTAAACTAGACTTCTGGTTACCTATTTGGGCTTGGTCCTACCTGCCAGGTGGGTTGCCAGGAGTAATTTTGTTGGTCTGAGTGCACCTGGTCGTTTCCGAGTGATGGATGACTCCACCCAGAGGCCTTGACTTGTCTTGTTTCTGAGAGTAGCCTCCTGACCTGGGTTCCTATGAAGAGGTAGGTCATCAGCACACATCCCCACTCTGCCCAATTGGTTAGACTTGTGGTGAAGCCCAGGGCGGCTTTGCTTTTGCAGGTAGTGATTGACAGAAGCTGTGGAGGCAGGTAGGCGGGTTGGAAGGAGCACAGGGGTGGGTAGCCTTGGTATGGCTATTAACTTGCCATGTGCCCTGGGCCAGAGCACGTGGATATCATTGTGTAGGCAAATGTCAGAGCAGAAAGTTGTGGTTAAAAGTGTGGCCTCCAGAGCCCGCTGCTTGGTGTGAATTCCTAAGAAATAACCGGTTATAGTTGCATTGATATTTATGTTCTAGTGACTTAATTTCTCTGTGCCTGGGTTTTCTCCTCTGTAAAGTGAGGATGCTGTTGGCACCTCCCTTGCTCAGATATCGTGCGAATTAAATAGGCTGATAGAATCACAGTGCTCAGACCATGGCCGGTGCCTGGTGAGCCTCGGCAGCGATGCCTCAGCACTCCCTCGCCTGTGAAGTGGAAATGACTGCCGCCGCCCTCTCTGTTTCACAGGATTGTTGTGAGGATGAAATGAGACTCTTCCGGAAAGCGTCCTGTGTAGATTTAGTTAACACATGTTTAGTCCAGGCGCTGTGCAAAGCACCAGGAATTGCAAACTGCAGAGGCACACACAATGGACAGTGTTATAAGCTGTGGTTAGCAAGTGATCGGAAGACTTAGGTAGCCTTACAGCCGCAAAGGCGCTCCACTCTGCCAGTTGATGTGAAAGCTAGTCATCAAGTTTGGAGCATCAAATGGGACTGCATTTGTCATCACTGCCTCCAGATGCTTGCGACCACTGTCAACCGGGCTCTTCATGTGCAAGACCTGTGGGCTTCCCCACGTGCTGGTTTATTTATTATTTGTCTCTAGCTGCAAAGTTGCTAATCTCAGAGCGGCACCGGAGCGCTTATCCTGCCTCCCCCTCCTGTGTCTATTATAGGACTTGATTCCGTCAAGAAAGTAGAAGCTCTTGTAAGAACGCCAGAGAGAGGCCTTGCTTGCCCAAAATGTTGAGGGCGCATGAGTTATTTGCTCATTTAGTGGTAGATTAAAAGGTACTTTTAATGAAAGAAATTTTTTATGTGGTAGATTTTAAATTTCCATTTGGATAAACGTTTTGTACTTCCTAAAATGGGAAGAACAAGCCTACACTGTGAATTACACCTCTTAGTTGACATTGATTCTATGTACTTTAATGGTTATATATTATTTTTTAAAAACTCCCCTCTAGAGTCGAGAGGTAGAGGTGCTCCATTTTTAAGTCCCATTGCATGCACACAAGTGCCTACAGTAGTGTTCCTCCCCCGAGATACAGTGTGTCCTCTGAGCAGCATGGAGCCTGGAGGCGTCCTGTCTTTTCTCCCCTACTTTGCCATTAAGAGCTTGCTCTCAGGGAGACCCAGGGGTCTGTGAGTTTCCTGTGAGGTTGGGGTCCTAACGACCCCCAGATTTTAGAAAACCAAGGCGACAGTTAGGTCTTTTGTCAGTGTGTACACATGCTCCTCCAGAAAATCCATGTAAGTTGAAATTGTCATAAGTTGAAAGTGCATTGAATATATAATCTACGAGCCATCAGAGCTTAGCCTAGCCTGCCGCAAACATGCTCAGAACACTCACCTCAGCTCACTGTTGGTCAGAATCATCTTCCTGCCGCTGCCCAGCATCACAAGAGAGCATTGCATTGTGTATCACTAGCCTGGGAAGAGAGCAAAACTCAATATTAGGAGTATGGTATCTACTGAATATAGGAAGTCAAAAGATCTTAAGTCTACACATTGTGAGTTCGGGACCGACTTTAGTTTTTAGCAGGCTAGACTCGAGTGGGGATTGGTACAGAAACCAGAAACTCCAGGCAGAGGCCCGAACCATAGCCCAGCTTGGATTTGTGGAGGACCTGCCAGAGTTCCCTTCCGTGCTCACCCCCAGTTCCCGCTTCTGCCATAACATTCCCTATGACCCTGATCTCGATTGTAGCAGTGTTGTTCACACTCACTCATGGGTGCTGCCATCCCAGATGTGTTGTCTCCCTTCTAGTATTTCCTCCCAGATCCCCATGCATTTTGTGCATCAGTGGGGGACACTTTGCAAGTGTGCAGAGAACCAGGCCCTCAGGGCAGGGTCCTGAATCAGCCACCTGCTGCCCTGCCAGAATCCAAGTTCACCTTCTCTGACTTAAGGAGAAGGGCAAGGAAAACCTGGAGGTGCAGGTTTCTTCTCAACAGCAAGGAGGTTAGCCATTCCAGAGCTGACTTGTGAGAAGGTTCCATTGCTCCAAGCTGCCTGACCATGTTACTCTCCACTTTAAATCCACATGGCTGCACCAAGTTTCCTTGTTCAGTTGTCTATATAATGTGGTACTTGTCTACTGATATTTCATAAGCTCATATATTAGCTACTTGGGTAAAGTTTGAATCAACTAATGTGAGGCCTTACAATGGCAAAAACCAGTTTTCTTCCTCTTTTTACCTTCCTTGCTCTCAGCCATCTCTGTTTTTTATTCTCTCCCCCTAAGCTGTATTTTGATAATGGTATTGTGTTTGTCTATTTTAAAGAGCCTCATATTTTCAGCTGCCATAATGTTTCCTACTCATTTTGATTGCAACTTGAGTTGTCCAGTGTCACCTGACGTGTCCCCGTGCTGTTGGCCACTTCGCCTCTTTCTAGTTGGCCTTTGTCCCTCTATCATCGTAGCTCCTTTCAGTCCTCTGAGCGCTTAACACGAGGGTAACGCAATCCCAGGTCAGCAGTAAGTCATTCAGAAGTTACGAGAGAATTTCCATTTTAAATTTAAGTCCTGTTTTCCTTGCACGTGCAGAATTCATTTCATTTTTTTAAATTTTATTTTATTGCTTAAAGTATCACGAAGAGTATTACATAAGTCTCCATTTTTTCCCCCTTGACCTTCCCTCGGCCTCCCCTACCTCCCAGTGTCTAGTGTCCATTGATTATGCTTATATGCATGCATACAAGTCCTTCAGCCGATCTCTTAAGCCCCCCACCCCCCAATCCTCCCCAGCCTTCCCGCTGTCATTTCAATTTTTTTATATCCGGCACTAGAGGGCAGCATGATCTACATTATCTCCAGGATACAGTGTACGCAGGGCACCTTACTGCAAAACCTGGTTGTTTTTCTTTGAAAGCTTTCTTGGAAATTCCATTTTTATAGCTTGGGTCTTTGTAGTTTGTAGCGTTGATATGAGATTTTAAAAGCATTGTTGTGTTTATTATACTTGACACATTAAACTCTTTGGGTTTATAAAACATTACTCTCACCATTGTCCCAGAATATCTAGTATTTCAAACCAGGTTACTTGGATTTTTTTAAATTGACACCTTCTTTCCTAGTAACTGGGATAGGCAGCTGCTGACATAGTGACTGGATGTATGTTAATTGGGAAAGGGTAGAATATGGTCATTTGTATGACCTGAGTCAAACATGAGTTCAGGGAGACATATGAACCAGTTTCTTCACTTTGCTTCCACACCATCAGCCAGCAGAGACATTTTATTCTTATCAAGTCTCTTGAATTTCTCCCTTTGTTTTGGAGACAAAATGAGTGGATAGTTGTCTTTTTTTTTTTTTTTTTTTTTTGGTGCCTAACTGTGGTGACATAACACTTGGCTGAGAGGGTTGACTATAATGAATTCCAGACAAATATTTGTTTACTTGCTTTCAATGTGTTAATTTGGCTTTAAGAAGCTGAGCTGCTGGAGTCAGTAGATGATGTTTCTTTATTCTCTCACTTTGGGCTGTGGCCACTGTGTTCATGTTACATGACTGAATTTTGTACAGTGGTGTGTGTGTGTGTGTGCTTACTTATGCATCCAGTGTAGAAAAAAAAATGCAAATTCATATTATTTTGCTCCCATCAAGTTAAATTGGGGCTAAAACACTATATAGAGAAAAGTAAACGTGCTACTGTCCTTTGCCATTTTTACTCTTCTGGTGGACGGTACTTGGCCGCATTGAGGTGAATGGGAAATGAATGTTTGCGTTAGAGTTACGCGAGACGTTTTCTTGTACGCTCCCTAATCAGAAGGTTTAAGATTTCCAACCTGCGTGAGTGGAAAGGGAGGCTGGGTAGGTGATTCACAACCTAAGACCTCTGGGTTAGGATGTGCGTTGTGTAGGAGTTGAGAGTTTGGGGGAATAGGGTTTGAGTCATTGTTCTGATCCTTCTACCTGGAAATGGACTCCTTCGCACCCACTGTAACTTGCTAAATAAATAGTTTGTGGAGAAGTACAAAGTGAAGCGGCACTGTGAGCTTTTTGTCCTGTCAGAGAACCTGTCTTGCTTTGCAATTCATAAAATCAATCCTCAACATCCCTCCGCCTTGCCAGAAAGGGAGCGTCCTCAGTAGAGAAGAAAGGCAATTGTAAGGATACCTATCTGTCTGTTCAGTTCAAATGACCACCGGGGTGTGTGCTAAATGCATATTTTTAACAAGTATAGTATTTCAGCACTGTCAAAATTACCTTGACAATAATAGACCTGTTAAATTATAGCTCTATAAGTGAGGAGGTGAGATGGCTTTGCTTAGCACACATTAATCTATGCCTGTTCACACAAGTGATTCTGCTGAGCAGGTAGCATGTTAGAACAAGAAATACTGGTCCTAAAACCTCTGATTTATGGTAGGTGTTGTTTTGACAGAGCATCACTCAGACGATTTACAAGGCAAGGCTTCGTGTTAAAATATTTCACCAGTGTCATCATTCGTCACCGACATAAATATTCAGTAGTGATGCTTGAAAATTGGTAATATGCCCATTCATGCCAAATCACTCGCTGTGTTTCCTTTCAAGTGAGATCTGTTTGTGGATATGGTTAAAAGAAACTACGATTTTTCTTCCTTGAGAGCAGATGAGCTGTAAGAAATTGAGAATAAGAATAACAACCCTCCTGACAGCTTTCATGGAACTCATCCTGCCCAGGTTGCTTTTAGTTCTGGCTGAAGTCCTCCTGGCTTTTTTGTGTTCCGCTTCCTTTTCTTGCTTAGTGCATATTGTAAAGAATGTCTTTAGAAGGACATTAGTTAAACAGGCTTTTTGTGTTCAAAGGAAGAAGTTAGTCATCATCAGAAAAGCTTTGTTGCAAAACAAAAACACACTTTTCCCCTTTCATTTTTCCTTGTTAATAATAACAAATGCAAGTGACTGTAGAGGGAGTAACACAAAAGATTGCATCAATCATAGCGATTCTCAATAGCCACATAAATATTATTTTCTCAGGTTTGAATGAAACAGCTAATAGTTTGAAGTAGGTGTGGTAATTAAATCCTGTTGGGCTGTCACATATTAAGAATAATGTTTTTTCACATAACAATGGTTATATGTACTTAAACTCTTATCAGGGTGATATTAAGTCATATTTTATGGGAGTTGCTCATTTACTGCTAATGGTATCATAAAAGCCTTTGTTACGAGTTTAAATAGTTACATAATTACATATATTTACTTAATATTGTTATTTTGTCAGTAATCTCTATAAAGGTGATTATTATGCCCTTGACCACGGCTGGTAAATATTGCACCATTTTGGTGTATATTTTTAATCTATTAGAATGTTCTGATTACTCTCTTTTCATGTTTTTTTTTCCCTCTATGGTAATCATACATGAAACTACTGACAACTTAGTAGCAGAAAAAGCGCTGTGTTTGTGATTGTCCAGTAAAATATTACAAAGATAAGATTTGGGAAGCCTGTACCTTCTTCAAGGTTGTTTTGTAGTCATGTAATCTCTGGATAATATAACGATGGTATTTTACTTGCGTGGTTTTTTTCCCTCTCTTTCAAATCATGAATATATTAAGTGGGACATATACATCTCTCATAAGTTCAATATACTACTCTAATAGGTTTTTAATGGTTTGATGTCCTAGAGCTTAGAGTTAGGTAGACTTTGGTACTCAAGACTTGCTTGGTGTATTCCATTTTCTGATATTAATATGCCCAATAATTTGGTGTTATATGGGATATGTGATGTATGTGATGTATGGTATTTTATAAATTGAATAATTTATAAATTTTACAAATCATTTAATTTACAGTAATTCAAATACTGTCACTTAAAAGCCTCTTCCTCCTTCCCTCCCTCCCTCCCTCCTTCCCTTATTACTTCAACATTTTAGCTTTTTGTGATAGAAAATGCACCATCTTTTTATGGCATAGTTCATCGCTTTTGTACAACCATTTCCAGAGATAGTAGAATAGCTTTTTGGGCAAGTTCCCACATGAGTAAATATCGAGAAGTATATTACTGAGAACCTAGTATGTATAAAGCATAGTCTCCTGACACTAAGTGGGAATCGATGCAGATTTGCTGGGTTGAAATTCCATATAGTTTTGCTATAATGTCAAGTGCTTCCCTTAAAATATGTGTGTGTGTGTTTTTGTTGTTGTTAATGTGTCTTATTTACTTACTTACTTTTTGTTAATTCTCGATTGAGGACATTTTTTTCCCATAGCTTTTGAGAGAGCATGAAAGGGAGGGGGAGAGACAGAGAGAGAAACGTCGATGTGAGAGAGACACAGTGATTGGTTACCTCCTGCAGGTGCACCAACCGGGATCAAGCCTGTGAGCCTGCACCCGAGGTATGCGCCCTTGACAGGAATCAGTCTGCGGGCCAGTGCTCTAACCACTGAGAACCACTGGCTGGAGCTATTTGTGTATTTATTTTATTTATTTTATTTTTTTTGATTCTGATATCTTTTTTTTTTTATTTCATAAAGTTTTACAAAGATTGGTACATATATCTATTTTTTACCCTGCCCTTCCGCCCGCCTCCCCTACCCCCCAGTGTTTTGTGTCCATTATTTATGCTTAAATGCATGCACCAAAAGTCCCTTGGCTGATCTGTTACCCCACCCCCCAATGTTCCTGTCCTTGTTGCTGTAATTAGACTATGGAGGACAGTATGGAGTTTCCTCAAAAAATTAAACATGGATTTTCCTTTTGACCCTGTGATCCCACTTCTGGGAATATATCCTAAGAAACCAGAAACGCCAATCAGAAAGGACATATGCATCCCTATGTTCATAGCAGCACAATTTACCATAGCTAAAATTTGGAAACAGCCTAAGTGCCCATCAGCAGATGAATGGATTAGAAAACTGTGGTACATCTATCTATGTATTTATTTTAAATTCGAAGATTCTGAAGAGAAACTAACAAGTAGTTATCTGAGACAGATACACAGGCAGCGAGGGACCCTTGGGTGCCTGCCTGATGCACATCCCTTAGCTTGGTTCTTGTTCAACACCCGTCCCTGTGTTTTCTCCTTGAGGTGCTTTTCCTGTAAGGAGCTCTCATAAAAGAGACAACTGGGGACATAAATCACTTTCAGATCACCAAAGGAGCATTTGTTGCGTTTAATTTTTGAATTCTTCACCCAGTTAGTTCCCGTTTCGGGCTTTAGAGTTCAAGCTCGTGCCCTTCCACAGCAAACAGCTTTTGATTATTGGCCTTTGTTACTTTGTTTTACGAATCTATTTTGATTTACTCTCTCATCGATCGGTTCATCTTGGTTGTCATAGAGGGTAAGATTTGATGTGGACACTTTTCTTACGAGACCAAGGGGCAAACTTTTATTTTCATTTTATAATTAAAATCTTCATTTTCTCTTATCATTTCTTCCCCGGCCACTTTATTTTGAACATTATTATTTGTTTTGCCATGAGGAAATTGGGGGGGTGGGATCCAAATATTTACAACATTGAGCCTGACACTTCATTTCACAAAGTTTTGGTGGTGTTTTTAATCACATCTTTATAGTACTTGTCAAAATTACAGTTAAATTATAATTTAGGTAATTATGTGTTGACTGCCTGTCTCTCCTCTTAGCCTTGGGCTCTTTATTAAGTGTATCTATTGTGTTACTACGAAAGCCGCTGAGCCCGGGATTGGGCACGTTGTAGCCGATTAGTAAGTATTTGCAGGCCGGGATAGAAGAAGGGATAGTTTCAGGAGTGTACTTGCACCTCTCCATGCCTCACCCATAAAGAGTAATGGAACTTTATAGAGTTGAAGTTGAATTAGAGTCTTTATCGTATCCTTTGTCTTTATATTACATTGAACTTCCCTATAATTTATTTTCAAATGTAGAATTTCTAATAGGTTATTTATGGTGGATGTTGTTTCTCTTATGTGATGGCATGAAGAGAAAACTGTATATACTGGTTCATGGAACTAGACTATTCAAGTTCTGCTGTCTGCCAGTCAAGGAAATGAAACCATCAAACACCTGATACATTTCGTTGAAGATGAATGCCCCCAGTAATGTGGGTTAAACTTTTGGTACTTCGTAGTTTTACCTGATAAAAACTACACGCATTTAAGAAGTAAACAGGAGGACTACCTCCATTTAAAGACACCAGCAGGCTTTTTAAAACTGGTATTGGATAGGGAGTTGAGAGGTAGGTCGAGAGGTTGCAGTGTCCCAGTTCTGCTAGAAACCTAGATTTGGAATAGCTGTTCCAGTCCCTTCATTTCTCTTGGCCTCACGTTTCTAACAGGTAAAAAGGGGGACTTTTTCATTCACAAGTATTTATTGGTTATCTGCTAGTTATCAGATGTGGTCCCAAGCATTGAGGCAAAAAGTCCCTGTCTTGGAGACATTTCCACACTTAAATAATTGTTGACAACCGATGGTCGGTCTCTCTCTCTCTCTCTCTCTCTCTCTCTCTCTCTCTCTCTCTCTCTCAAAGGCAATATTCTGATTCCATATAGAAAAGATAGAGATTCAAAATTTGCTACAGAGATCTTGACTAAGTATACACACAGCACACTCTTTCGCTCGCCAACATAACCCTGTGGCATATTTCTTTTTCACAATCAATTACGTAAGTGTTGGCCTTGGTTTCCTAAAATTTCCAAAAAGTGTTCTGGAACTTCAAGACGAATTGTTTTCAAGATGAAATCATACCAGTGGGATTGTGAGAGGAATTTAGGAAACAAAATAAGTGATTCTTTATTTAAGATCCTAATCTCTAAGCTTACAGCAAACTCAACCTGGTTTCTAAGCAGACTCACTTTCCTGACCCATCAGGGACTCTGGGTGCTGGAACTCTTTTCAGACCAGTGACAGGGAAAGGAGAGGGCAGCCAGGACTTCCCGTTGCTGCCCTTTACAGGTATCTACATGCGATTCTCTTTGGGCTTTAACTGGAGGTAGAACGTAAGCAACGGCATTTTCTTCTTAAGTAATGTTACCGTGAAATCAACTATGATCTGTCGAGTGCTCTCTTCTCATTCTTGGTAACCAGGATTAAACTTTTAGAGACTAGCTCCTCATTTAGGTAAGAAACTCTTTAATACCTAGAAAAAAGATGACAAGCTTCAAAGTATACTTCGAGTGGAAGTTTATGAAAATACTGTGGTTAAATGGAAAGCTATCATAAAATCAAGTTCTCTGTTCTGGAACTATTTGCCTTTCATTTCTTTTTTTTTTTGCATTTGCATTTTAATAGATTGTATCACACGGGGAAATGTTTCAACCTCTTGAACACCTGGAAAGTCTATTTTAGACTTGTTGTGTGTTTAAGAGTCTTCATCCAGACATTTTCCAAACACAGTCTTGCTCCTCGGGAGAGGAAAATCCTGCCTGCAGGTCAGCTGTTGGTGGAGAGCGTGCAGCAGAGCAGCTGTGCAGCCAGGGCTTCTGTCCTGGTTGCTTTTCAGCCCAAGGCCCTGATTTTGGGATGTTTAAGTCAATAATTAGGTAAGGATTTCTCTCTGAACTTCAAGTGGAAGTTTCTGGAAGTGTTGTTTTGATTCAGTGACTGGTCTCATCCTTCACTCTGAGTGAGGCACCCACCTTTTTTCCTTCTGCACAAAGGTGGTTGAACAGCGTATGTGGAGTTGTCTTCACATATAGTATTTCCTCCCACATATAATTCCATATATTTAGGTCAGCAGCAGTGCTTTGAGACGTCATCAGAATCAAGGAAATAGTTGCTTTCTTGTATAGAGTTATTATTATTATTTTCATTCTTTTTCCCCTGTTGGTGTCAGAATGGCCTGGGCTCATAAAATTTATTTCTTTGGCAGAAATCATTAAATTCTTCTTCTTCCCTTTTTGGAGAATAAAATGTTATTAACCTCATTAAATTATATCTCATGCTACTATAAAACTTCTCTGCATTTTCTCTTTTACTTTAAAAGGAGTCAACATGGTTTAATGAATTCCACCAATAAGCGGTCACATAGACAGAAGTATTTCTTATTGGTGCCAGCTTTTAACTTTAGTCTTGACATAGTCCTGTAAGTGAAAGGAAAATAAACACATTTCAAGATGGTGAGTAATCAGTGTTACTAGAAAATTGTTCTTCTTGTCTTCAAGATTAAATAAATAGTTGTTGACATAAATAGCCAGAGTAATAAAAGGGAGCACCTGTGTAATCCAGACAATCAGTGGTTTATCACACAATCAGATAAGCTGCTGTTTATTCACGAATCTTTGTCTTCAACTAGGTGACTAGAGTTAACCATACATTAGGGAAGTCTAAAAATTGAGTTAAGAAGCCTTAATTCCCTTTGATGCCAAATTTCCCATCACAAATAAGACACTATAGGAGTTTAATGCTTAATAGTCCTGGCCTTCAGGAATGTTGTCTTCTCTCTGTTCTTCCTGTATCAAAGTTGAGGTTAGGGTGTGAAATTGTAGGTGACAAAATAAGTACCTTGCAAATTTTGGGATATTTAAAAAAAATATATAGCTCATCTTTTCTCTCCCCTTACTTCTCTTGTCGAGTTTTTATTTGCTGTCAGCCGAGAGAACTTTGGTTGTAGACACTGTGAAACTGTTACTGGGCAGGGAGTTGAGAGGTAGTTTGAGATGTTGCTCAGTCCTATTTCCTCGAGGAAAATGCCTGGGATTCCTGGGCCAGTCACTTCGCTGGCACCATCAGGATCCTCAGACTGAAGCACAATTACGTCTCCAGCAGCATTTGAAGCAGTGTGGGGTGGGGCGAGTGTGTGAGAATGAGAGAGCTTTCTTTTTGTTAGATTGCCACACCAAAATTAGATTACCTTATTAGATTTTTCAAAGAGATGTAAAATGTATAGTTAGAAAATTAGCCTGCAAGTAAAGGGATCTTTGACTCTCCTCATCACCAAATCGGATTGGTTTTCCTTTACTAGTATGTTCCAGCAGTGGTTTTGAACCACTATGTGATTTGGAATTGGCGGTGCCGCTGGGAGCCCCCATAGCAAAGGTAAAGACAACCGACTTTAGAATCAGCCATCCTGAATGTGCATTCCAGCCCTGCCACTGCACGCTTCTGGGGTGGGTGGGAGGAGGTGGGTGGGTGGGGGATAGTAGTAGAGTAATAGTCTTTATGTGTGTGAGAATTAATACATGTAAAGCATTTGAAACAGTGCCAAGCAAATATCTGAATGATTTTTAACTAAGTGCCATGATAAGTATTTGTGTTTTTTTGCCCCCCCCTCCTTTTTTTTTTTTTTTTACAAAATTCAAATGAATATGCAAATTTTGATAAAATAGCAGGGAGTTGGGATGGACCTGTGTGTTTTCTCAGCCACAATGAAAAATAGATAGATGACCAAGACTAACAAACCACAAAACAAAATCAAACAGCATGTTTTGTGTTTGCTTGTTTTGTTTTGTTTTCATTGGAGCTTTGCTTCACTCCAGAGTTCATTTTAATTTAATTTGGTTTCACAATGAGAGCTCAATTTTGCATGTAAGTACCAAACATCTGTTTGACTTTTTGCTTGAAAATGATACGGCTGAAGTTTATTACAGGTCTATTGTGTAATTAAGGAAAGACAGTTTGAAATTTTATAAAATAAGTTCTATTTAAATAGAACGTTGAGATCATTCCAGGGAAGTGGATATATTTCCTTGGAGTAGCAGGAACTTATTATTTTTTTAAAAAAATATGCCATAACTGGTCAAATGTAGAACTGTTCTCACCTTTTTTTTTTAAAAAACAAGCATGAAAAATGACAGATTTCAAAAGTGAAAGTGAAAGTTGACCTGAGGCAGTTTTAGATCGTGGAGCCTTCACATTTTATTCATGGGATGTTTTTAGAGACCTCCCGTGGTTTGTCACTCCAGGTAATCCCGAGCAGTCCTTGTACATTTTTATCAGATGGGCATCCTGATACTTTACAACTCCCTCTTGTGCTAAATGTGGTTAAAAGCAGCCTGGGAAGAAAATGAAATTTATGGTTAGTTATTATACATTATGGATTATATTTTTAAAGCAGTTAAAGGAATAATAAATCTAATAGAACAAATACAACTCTTCTATTTAGATGCCCCAATTAGCATTAATAAACTAACAATTTAAATGCCATAAATTATTGGCTGGGTGTAATGACATTGAAGTCTATGAAGAAATATATAGTTTTGGGCGGAGAGACCTAAATGAAAACAGAGTGCTTACTAGTTTGATACCTGCCAGTGATTCTGTCATCCTGCAGAACTTGCCTAGAAATAATGTGATAGATAAAAGCAGAAGAGAATCAAAACTGTGCTGTTTGTAAAGATGTCAGAGGATTATTATATTAATTTTCACGCATCTTCTCATGTTTAAGCAATCTCTTGCATAAGAGAGGTTTCATCTGTTGACAGTTATAATCGCACTAGAGGCCCAATGCATGAAATTCATGCAAGAGTAGGCCTTTCTTCCCCCAAGCTGCCGGCACCAGCTTCCCTCTGACACCCGGGACCCGGGCTTCGCCACCCTGGCTTCATCTGGAAGGACTTCTGGTCTAATTAGCATATTATGCTTTTATTATTATAGATTTCCTGGCAAACTGAAGGTCATCTGGAAGTATAATAAATTTGGAATATTTCCTCATGTCGTGTCATTTTATAGCAATATCGTAAATTTATTTGATAATTTCAACTTATCAAAATAATGTCATTTCCATTGTCTCATTTCATCTTCAATAGCAACAAGAAATTTGCTGCAATCTCTCATTTCTCTGGAGCTTGTCCACAGCTATGCCTGTGCTTTACCCAGTCCTCTTGTAATTGTCACCATAGGTTTTCTTGTGGGAACCATTGTAATATGATGCCTGTAATTGGAAAGGAGAGAACCACACCAGCCAGAGTGACTCGGTTGGAGGGCCATCCCTTGTACTGAAGGGGTGCTGGTTCGATCGATGTTTCTCTCTCTCGTGGTATATTCTTGTGCATCTCAGATGGATCTTAAATTCTTTGACTTTTTTGGAAACTTTACTTCGCCAAGTTTGAGAATGATAAAGAGTGCACCTGAGACCTAGGTGAAAAGTGAATTAACCAAAAAACTCTAAAAATAAGGAATAATTCATTTTGATCTGAGAAAAGAAAAACACTTTGTTGGACTCTTCTCGGTTAACGTTTTGACGACACCCCTGGGCCCAGTCAGCCTTGAGCAGGCTTGTGGCTTGCAAGTTCTAATGTCTTGGGCAATTAAAGCTCTCTTTCCTTTCTGAAGTAAATATTAGGAATTTCAGAATTGTGACTAGTGGGTGTATTCAGCTATAAGGAAACCTTTCTGTGATGAGCACAGACTTTCCACCTACAGCCTGTGGGATCCGTGACTGCCTTAGTGACTGGGATCCTGCAGGGTTTTGCTTCATTACTAGCCTACACGGGTGTTCTTTAATGCCACCGAGTTTCAAATGCTGGTAAGGAACATGTTAAGGTCATGGTCTGAAAGAACTTTGATGTCCTGCAGAAGCCTGATTTCCCCCTAACAGGCGTGAAAAGCTTGTGCAGTCGAGCTCTTAGGAAATGAATAATTGTTCGTGTAGGTTACAATAGCAAGCATACCCTGGGAGTGATGGTAATGTTTTCTAGAATATGATTTGGAGGAAAAGGGGGAAGAACTAGTTTGCTAAAATTAGCCATGGAAATTCACAAATACTAGGCCAAGAATATTCCCACAAATGCATCAGCTGGGTTTTACCAGGAGTGATGGACAGATAGGTTTACAGGTCCTGTCTATTTACAATTTCTGATTGTTTAAAAGTTCAGCTAAAGGATTTCCTTAAGGTTTCAAACCTTCTTCAAGCCCTTCTCCAGTCTCCTTCGTTCTTAGGTTTTTGAAAGAAGGCATTGAAGGCAGTTACTCTGTGCATATTGATTCTTAGGGCCACTGTCCTGATATAGGCTTTGGTAGCCTGGATGACTTGAGAAGGCTGGCTGGTCGTTTTGTGTGCCAGTGCAAGAGAAAAGTTCTAGTTCCACATTAGGATTGAATATACATGCAGATTCCTCGGGCAGTCCATACCTTGTTATTAGGCCATCTTGGCGTAACATTGGTTAATAGCATTATGTAAATTTCAGGTGTATAATTCTATAACACAACATCTGTATATTGCACTGTTTCTCACCACCCAAAGTTTAGTCTCCTTCTTTTACCATATATTTGACACCCTTTACCCTCTTCATTCTTTTCCCCTCTGGTTACCACCATACTGTTGTGTGTGTCTGTGAGTTTTTCTTTTGCTTGTTTGTTGCTTTCTGTTTCATATCCCACATATGAGTTAAGTCATGATTCTTGTCCTTTTTTTGTCTAACTTATTTTACTTAACATGATATTCTTAGGACCCATTCACATTGCTGTGAATGAGTATATTTCATTATATTCTGTGCCTGAGTAGCATTCCATTTTATAAATGTACCACTTCTTCATTATCCAGTGATCCATCAAATAACACTTAGGTTGTTTCCATGTATTGGCTGTTGTGAATAAGGCTGCAGTGAACATAGTGGTACATGTGTCTTTATGAATAAGTATTTTCAAATTTTTTGAGTAGATACCCAGAAGGATCGTGTGTCACATGGTAGATCTATTCTTAATTTTTTGAGAAACCACCAAACTGTTTTTCATAGAGTCTACACCAATTTACAATCCCACCAGCAGTGCATGAAAGTTCCCTTTTCTCCATGTCTTCTCCAACTTACTTCTTTAGAGCAGGGTTGAGGAATGTCCAGCCTGCGGGCTGAATAAGGCCTGTGAAATCATTTTCTTTGGCTTTGCCAAGGCATTCGGAGTCAGTTAATTAAATGTTTAACCAAATATAACTGGCTCATTTTTCAGTTGATAGTTTTGTATGACCTGCAAATCTATCATAATAAAAGCATAATATGCAAATCGCCCAAATGACCAAACTGCAAATCTATCATAATAAAAGCATAATATGCAAATCGACCAAATGACCAAACAGCAGAATGACCATTTGGACGACTTCTGGATGACCATGTTGTGACACGCACTGGTGCCAAGCCAGCCAAGGTGGGTGCGATGCTATTGGTTGAGGGGTCCCTGCCATGGCCCCACGATTGCCCCACAGAGGGAGGCCACTGGCTGGTGGGGCATTAATTGGGGGGTGGGGAAGGGATTCCGCCATCACCCCAAAGAGGGAAGCCCAGGCCACCCTCTACATGGCGATTGATTGCGGAGCCCTGGCTGCATGGCTGGGTGAGCGGGGCCTCCCTCTCATGAGCGATGACTGTGGAGCCCCACAATTGATTTCCCCAAAGAGAAAGGCCCAGGCTACCCAACCGACAGCGCTGTGGTGGGTGGGCAGGGCCTCCCTCCACTGGGCGATTGATTTGGGGCCCCGCGATCGATCACCCCACAGAGAGAGGCCCAGACCTCCAGCGAGTGACACTGTGGCAGAAGTGTGGGGCCAGCCAGTGATCGCCCTTCAGAGGGAGGTGACTGGTGGCAGGGGAGAAGAGGGACAAAACCACACAGATAGCAAGCAGTGCCAGCTGCAGGGGTGGGGCCAGCTGCCAACAGCTGGGAGAAGGAAAACCCCAATAGGCCCTTATTGCCAGCCAGGCCTTGGGACCCTACCCCAGGGGTCCTGAATTGTGAGAGGGCGCAGGCTGGGCTGAGGGACACCCCTGCCCCTTTTCCCCAGTGCATGAATTTCATGCACCAGGCCTCTAGTTATGCTATAAATATCCATAAGGCCCTTGGCATAGAAAAAGGTTCCCCATCCCTGCTTTAGACTACCTTGTTTCTCATTTAGAACCTGTGGAGGCCCATGGACTGCCCTCTCCTCTGAGTGAGATAGGAGAATGGAGGCAAGCCCTCCCCACAGTTGAGGAAATATAGAGCCTAGTGAGTGAATCCATTGTGCAGGGTGGCATGATGTGTCAGATTTTCAATGGTTGACAACGTGGTGAGGAGAGACTGGGGAAGAAGGAGAACCTGGGGAAGGCTGCAGACGTGCAGTTGGTCTGAGTGGCATTGGGAGGGAGGGGGGCGTTGGTATAGTGGAAGCAACTTACAGAATCTAATTTTGGTGATGGATCATAGGGTAGATTAGAATGAGCCCTAAAGGCCAGGAGGTCAGCACAGAGTAATCTGAGTTGTTGCCATCTTTGTGCCAAAGGATGGCATGGTAGTTATGAACACCCATATCAGAATAGATGCAATTAACCACTCAAATATTCTGCACCAGAGTGGAGATGGTGCATTGTGCAGGTCTGAGCTGAGTAGAGGAAGTGCAATTGAATATAGCCCAGGTTAATTATCTTGAAGCTGCACAGAAGGAACTTAGGATGAAGAGAAAAATGAATTCTTGTATTTCTTGAGTTTAAACAATTTCTGTAAACCCTGCTTTTTTAAAGTAGAGGCAGACTGGAACCACATAAATGTGTGCATTGCTTCTAAGCACTCACAGCCCTGCTCAGCGTGGGCTGTGGGGGTGCCCAGGCAGGGTAGGCTCCTGGAGCTGGGGTATTTTCGCCCACCTCCCACGCAGCTTGGCCTCATCCTTTTGTCTCAGGGCCAAGTTTCTGGGTTGCAGCTGCCACAGGAACAAGCTAAAACGTTCCCTCTTGTTTTGAATGTGACTAGTGATTATTTCCCTCCCCTACCTTCCATTGACACCAACCTTTGGTGATCCCTTGCATCACTCATTTGGAGGGTCAGTGCCTACGTAGTCCTCAGATCTCAGAATGAAATTCTCGTAATGTCTGTTTTCTAAACGGGAAATACAGAAAACACCAGTTTCGAAACATACTCCCTCAATCTTCCGTCCACCTGTTGAGTGAGATACACTTATCGAGCCCCATCATGAGTCAGGCATGGTGTTGTCCAGGCCTTTGTGTCTCCTGCCTGATGTCACATTAGGGCCCCGAGAAGGGTGGTGAGCACTGTGGAGGAAGAGGCCCAGGGGACCAAGAGAGGTTCCAGGTGACCTAAGAAGTTTGAGGAGGGGTTGCTGTTAGAGCTTCTCTGGTGGATCTGACCAGAGAATGAGTCTGGGTTACCCAGGAAGTGGGAACAGGTGTTTGTGGTGATGCCGACCCTGGAAACCAGGGAAAGAAGGCTGAGATGGAGTGAGTGTGGGCAAGAGTGATGGGAACGGTCTCCACAGAGCCATCCTGGTAGAATCATGCTGGCGTGGGAAGATTTTTAACTCTATTCCTAAAGCAGTGGGAAGTGTTTCTGTTTGGCAAGAGACCTGATCACACGACTACCTGTGATTGCCAAAGCTTTGTCTCATTGAAGGACCTCATAATGGGTAGAAAGGGATATTCTGTATATTATGACATAAATTTTGTAACTATCTGGTTCACCCTTAACCACTTGGCTTGTGGCCATTTGATTCTTTGGCTTTAACTTAATTGCGTCAGGTATAACTGTGGCAAATTCTGTTTTCTCACTGTTCAAAGTACCTCACAAAGAGGAGAAAATGGATGTATTTTATTTTACCTTTAATCCAGAAAAGTATTGCACTTTGGTTAAAATCTGTACTTGTGTACATTTAACTGGAAACTCCCAGGGAAATTAATATATTGCCTTATTAACTTGTTGGGTTTTGTTTTTTTTTTGTTATAAATAATGGGTAACAGTTTCAGTGACACACCTACCATTAGTTATTTAAAAAGTGAATTGCAGTAACATTTGGCTCTGGAATAGCATTTAAGTTGCAGGAGGCTGTACAGAGGCTCCACGTTGGAGATTTACAGACTCGAGTTTTCTGAAAATTTCCTTAGTGTCAGAGGGGGTTTATCATAAAGGACATTTTTCTGTAAAAATAAAAATGCTGTTTGGTGGTACCCCTCCCCACCACCCCATTCCCTAAAAAAAAAAATAAAACTTTGGTGCTTAATCAGGGTTCCAGATGTTTGTATGTATGTATTTATTTGGATATTTATAGTGTTTTCTGTCAAGCAGTTTGCCTCCCTGGGTGCATTCCAGAAATTTTAAAAACATATATGGCAAAGCCACAAAGATCAAAGACCGGCATCTTATGGACTCTCTGCAGCACTTCGGGCCAGTCCCTCAAATGACTTATGTTAAAAGAACGAGCAAGAGCTCTTACTGTCCATAGCGTGTTTGAGGAATGTTCTGGATGGGGACTGAAGAACCTGGTGAAAAACCTGTTTATATTGGAGTTCTTCTCTGCTTAGTGTGGGGACTCACCTGAAACTCTCCCATGGCACAAAGACGTTGGGGACATCTCTAGTCTCTTATATTTCCACATTTTATTGCTGTTTTTTTTAGTATATGTGCTGCCAAAGCAAGCATGTGTTGTTTTTTAATTGCTTGATTTGAGAGATAGGTAAATAGATAGATAGATTTTCTTGTATGTTCCCTGATAAGGGATCGAACCTGCGATTTTGGTGTATTGGATGACACTCTAACCAATTGGTCAACCTGGCCAGGGCATTCCATATTTTATTGTTGAAGTTTGTTATTTCTTCTTTAAAACAGGAGAATTATGTGTTTCTCCAGCTTCCCTCAAGATTAATTCTACTGCATAGAACTTTAAAGACTGTTCATTAAAAGTATGGGTTTTATTTTGATACTAGAGGCCCAGTACACAAAAATTTGTGCACTCTGGGGGTCCCTCATCCCGGCCTGTGCCCTCTCGCAGGCTGGGACCCCTTGGGGGATGTCCACTTCCTGGCTTAGGTCCGTTCCCCAGGGGATCGGGCCTAAGCTGGCAGTCAGATATCCCTTTGGCAGCTCAGGAGCCCTCGGGGGATGTTCACTTGCCAGCGGGGAGCAGGCCTAAGCTGCAGTCGGACATCCTTAGCGCTGCTGAGGAGGTGGGAGAGGCTCTTGCCACCACCACTGTGCTGGCAGCTGTCAGCCTGGCTCGTGGCTGAGCAGAGCTCCCACTCTGGGAGTGCACTGACCACCAGGGGCAGCTCCTGCATTGAGTGTCTGCCCCCTGGTGGTCAGTGTGTGTCATAGTGACCAGACATTCCCAGTGGTTCTGCTATTAGGGTCAATTTGCATATTATCCTTTTATTATATAGGATAGAGGCCTGGTGCACAGGTGGGGGCCAGCTGGTTTGCCCTGAAGGATGCCCTGGATCAGGATGGGGGTCCACTGGGGTGCCTGGCCAGCCTGGGTGAGGGGCTGAGGGCTGTTTACAGGCTGGTCAAGCTCCCAGGTGGGGACCCTCACCCCATGGGGGTGTGGCCAACCTGGGTGAGGGGCTGATGGCTGTTTGTAGGCTGGTCACACCCCCTTCAGGGTGGGGGTCCCCAGTGGGGTGCCTAGCCAGCCTGGGTGAGGGGCTGATTGCTGTTTGAGTCTGGTCACACCTCCTTCAGGGTCTGGGTCCCCACTGGGGTGCCTGGCCAGCCTGGGTGAGGGACTGATGGCCATTTTCAGGCTGGCCATGCCTGCAGGCTGGAAGCAGGTATTTGGGATTTATTTATCTTCTATAATTGAAACTTTGTAGCCCTGAGTGGAGTTCAGGGCCGGCCAGGGCAGGTGCGAAGCTTTGCTTCCTCCATTGTCAGGACAACCCAAGCCTTCTGCTTGCTCTAGCTCCGTGGCCATCGCCATCTTTGTGATGGAGTAAGGGAGTGAAGGAGTGAGGGAGTGATGGTTAATTTGCATCTTACTCTTTTATTAGATAGGATTGCTTTCAAAATAATGTAATGGCTACCATTTAAGTGGAAAACAGCAAGACTTTTTGTTCAACAAATGAGTGCCATCGGGACTAATATCTCTGAGAGAGGTCGTGGCCTCGGCAGAGGAGGCCCGACAGAGTCAGCCAGAGGCAGGTCCTCATGGAAGGTTCCTTTGTTCTGAGTAAGAGTCTCGAACACAATTTGCCTCCTTTGATGTTCCTACCCGAATGTTCTCAGGATTATGGATTTGGTTTATTGCATCACTGATAAATGATCAGTAGGTGTTTTCCTGCTTCAGCTCCTTATTGCAGTCCTTCTCTCTGGCTGGGATTGGGTGTGAGGGAGAGGGTGGTGGAGGCAGGGGAAGGACAGCAGGTGTGTGAAATGATGGCCTTGAGAAAGAGACCCTCTCACCTCCCCGTGTGCCTATCCAGAGGGAATCACACAAAATAACATCTTGACTCTGCTTTCCTTTCCTTCACCCCTGGCCCACCTCAGGTTCACCTGTCCCGGAGGACGTGGTGCTTACAATAGCAGCTCATACTTGTAGTGACGCATGGTGTTCAAGGGATACGGTGTTTGCAGGGTGGGCGTTGGGCAGGCTTGCTCTGGGGCACTCCCCGTGACTCACTACATTTTCAGGTGTTTGACTCTCCACCCCCTCAGTTCTCCCCAGCACGTTGACCACCATTATGTGAGACATTTGAAAGGAGGTGCATTTAGTTCAAAGGGCTATAGAGTTCTCTCTTCTCCATGTTAGTGTATTCACAGTGGAACCTGCTGCCTTCAGTTTGAGGCTGGATCTCTCCTGAGGAATCCAGCTTTGTAGTTGGTGACTTTAAGGATGGAACTTGGCCTGTGCTTCCTACACTGCCCACTCATGCTGGGAATACCCTCAGAAATGCCACCGTCTGCCCAGAGTTACTAGCCTTTTTGTTGGCTTGTTTTTTATTTGACATCTCCTTTCTCAATAATAAAAGCTTAGCTATTCCTTAACTATTTATAAAATTATGGAACCATTTTTCTATGTAATCAATTTTATGTAAAGTTATGTCTGAAAAAAATTAATGTTATATGAGCAAAATAGAAACAGTTTAAAATAGCATAGTATTCAGAGTCATGCTGGTGTCTCCTGGTGGGTGCTAAGTGGTAAAGGACGTCAGTGACTGAATCATGAATACATATGTATCTATATATATA
>PVJC01003876.1:0-67294 GCA_004026665.1 Murina feae | reverse complement strand
GGAAAAATAAATGAAAAGGTAGCCTTTAGAAAAAGAGTACATTGCCAGTAACACACGAAACCTAAGATTAAAAAATTCTTTTTCAATTTTAGACTCTTCTCAAGAGATTAGCAATTTCAAATCCTTGTAACAATCAGGGTACAAGTTAAACGAGAGGGCTATCACAGTTCAGAAACTGGTATGATCCTTCTCAACACGGAGAATGTCCTGTGTTATGTTACCAACCTGGTTAGAACCAGCATCGAAACTATCAGGAAGAAATTCTAGATGGCGAATGGCTCGAACTTTACTTGGCATCTGGATTATCCTAAATAGCTGTTTCGCTTCTAAGCACCACAAATGAAGATGGTTTGATTTGCCTCCAGCGGCCAGGACTCGGCCATCTCTAGATAATAAAAGGTGAGAAAGTAAGGCGAGCTGAATTGTTCACAGCTGCACTGTCCCGCATGACCCAATATGATGATGGAAAGGTTCTGCATCTGTGCTGTCCAATATGGTCACTACGAGCCACATGTGATTGAGAACTTACATGTGACTAGTGCTTCTAAGGAAATCAATTCTTAATTTTATTCATTTACCTGGCCCCATGCACCCAGTGACAATCATATGGAAAGCTCATGTTTACAGTATACTTTTTTTTAAAACCTATTGTGCTAAGAAACCAGTTTAACAAATATTTGTTTGTTGACTTAATTGGGGGTTTTGGAGAAACATTTAGATTTCATCTCACACTCTCACAGTCAGTTACCACTTTCCCACTTTCTACATTTCACATACAGAATGGATACAGCATTGCTATATGAAAAACCAAAAACCCCAAACGTTTTCCTGCTCAAACGAAGCTACTTAATTTTATAAAGTACAAAAAGAATTAGCTATATTGATATGCAAGGTTGCTGCTCATTCATTCACCAGGCTTGTAAAGTGTCCATATCAGCCAGGTCTCCTGCCAGATGCCAGGGACACAGTAGTGAACAGATATGTAAGACCCTGATCTTAAGGGATGTTCAGTCTAGAGGAGGGGTGGGGAACCTTTTTCTTTTTCTGCCAAGGGCCGTTTGGATATTAATAACATCATTCACGGGCCATGCAAATTTATCAACTTAAAAATTAGCCTGTGACATTTGGTCAAACATTTAATTAACTCACCCCTAATGCCTTGGCAGGGCCGGACCAAATGATTTCGAGGGCCTTATATGGCCCGAGGGCTGGACATTCCCCATCCCTGGTCTAGAGGAAGGCAAGCAAACAAATACATAAATGAGCCTGATCTCAGCTGAGCAATTCTATAAAGAACCATGCAATGAGTGGCGCTGCAGAGCTGGGGCAGGAGGAGAGCTGTGCCTCACTATAGTTATTCAAAAAGTGCCTTTATCCCTTATGACTGAAATGATATGCTTGGGCTTTGCTTTAAGACAATGCAGGAGAGAAGCAGTAGGTGGACTTGTAGATAAAAAAAAGTGCCTATTAGCTAATGAAAGTATTGTAATTAGGACTCCATGTACTTTTATATTTTTATGTATATTGGAAATTTTCCACAATGAAGTAAAACAAGTTCTACAGGCTATATCTAAGTTTGAAGGAAAATTTTTCTCTCATGACAGTAAAATACTGAATGAAAATCTATAAAATTTTACTGAAAATTAGATTTCTAAAAATTCTCAGTGTCTTAAAATGCACATTACCTGGTCACAGCAAACACTTTGTATAGTATACTAGAGCTTTCGGGTGGAGCTGGCAATTGATATTTGCAAAAAAGTGTATCACATTCCCAGGCGAAGATGGAATTATCTTTAAAGCAGCTGAGAATGGTATTACTTAATGGTAGAAAGAAAACCTAAAGATTGAGAAAAAAAGTCATTGTCATGTAAGGATCGTATGGCCCTCCTTAAATTTAAAATTATACAATTAGCCAAACATTCTTTTTAAAAATTATTTTTTCTTAAAGTAGAGAAAAACACATTCACAATATATGAAAGGGGCTAATACTGATATTTCACATACCATTATAAACTAAAAAGGTAAAAATCCTTTGGAAAAAAAATAGGTGACTATAATGACTAGGCAATTCATAAAACACTAACAATTTAAAAATATTTAACCTTAGTAAAGATTCAAATGAAAATAACAAGATACCATTTTATGTGAATCCCCTCAAATGGCTTGAGACATTTCACATGGTTTGGACCGTGTACATCTCCAGCTATTTATTCTTTATTCTAGATTCCAATCTAGAAGAGCCTCCTTAACTATAAGCTTATTATAACACTTTATATTGGAACACATTTTGTCATTGTTTCTACAGCTGTGTCTTTAAAGCTTTATTATTATTTAAAAATATACGACTGTTTCTGTGTTGGAAAAAGAGGAGTAGGACTCAATGTGGCAGCAGAGCTCCTTTAAGAAGTCGTGGCCTCTCATCCCAATCCCTGGTTTGTCCCACACCTTTGCAATGTTACTAGTGTCAGAGGGAAGCCTGTTTCTCTTGGAATGCTGCATTCTTTGGGAGTGAAGTGTTCAGTGTCTTTTAACAGTGGATTGGATGTCTCTTGAGTATTTAGAATCTGGATACGGTTATTGTCACAGTCATGACAGACAGCAAGCCAGAATGACTGTCCAGGGGAAAAGCAAACACCAAAACTACGGTGGCTTTTCCCAGGGTTACAAAAATAGTAGGTTAATAAGGCTCTTTCTGACATACTTCTGCAGCCTCGACTCCAATCTGTGTTACTGTATACATACAGTATTGTATACATCCAGCTTATTATAGACATACAGTTAAGAAGTGATTCTAACAGGAATATTATACAAGAATTTCAGGGAATTGTAAGCCATAATTTTCTCAACAACATCGCAGGCTATTTTCATAAACTCTGTTTTTCTCACGTACATATAATAGTATCTTTTTTCAATAATAAACAGGGCTAAAAAACACACAATAATAAACATATACATAATAATGCACTATGGAGAATACTGCTTAAATAGCCTACTAGGATTCATGTTGAGACGTAATAAAAATGCTGACTCAACTACTGCCCCTGCCTGATCCGGCTCCTCACTTCTGTCTTTGGCTCACTTTGTCAAAGACAACCTCTGGGAGATCTCTTGCCAAAAGATTCATGAAGGCATTTATGTATAAGGACCATATAGAAGAATCTGTAACGAATATAGAGTACTCCATAATGGATGCATTAAAAGATGGTTTCAAAACCAATGTCAAAAAAAAGGCGACAATATATAAATAAATTCATACAATATGTTAAAAAAGTAACAAGATTCTTATTATAATTAGCAACATTTTTCTAGAAAAGTAATAAATTTATTCCTACTGAGAGAAGCAAAAGCTTAAAAGTTAATGAGCATCAGCTGCTATTTTAGGGGAATAGCTGTGATAAATTATTGCCTACATGATTATTCATTACTAGATCTGTGATTTTAATTGCCAGAGTTTAATGATTATAAAATTGTTCCTAATGAATCATGCCACTATTTAGATAGTGTCATCTCTTGATAAGCATAAAACACTTAGGGAAAAAAAAACATAAAAGCACTAACAAATGTACAACGATGAGGCTGTGGTTTTTCCTCGTAAAAGATGAAAATTCTAGCCCTAACTGGTTTGGCTCAGTGGATAGATCATCCGTCTGCGGACTCAAAGGTCCCAGGTTCGATTCCAGTCAAGGGCATGTACCTTGGTTGCGGGCACATCCCCAGTGGGAGGTGTGCAGGAGGCAGCTGATCGATGTTTCTCTCTCATCGATATTTCTGACTCTCTATTCCTCTCCCTTCCTCTCTGTAAAAAATCAATAAAATACATTTTTCTAAAAAAATGAAAATTCTATGCTTTTCAAATCCATTTGTGAGAGGTATGTGAGCTTTTATCCAAGTGTAAACAGTACAGGCTAGTCATAAGAGCAAGTTAAGGCCAGATGTATAATTCAGCAGCAATTTTAGTGAGCTCCTATTGTATATACAGTGATTAAATTAAGTTAGTAATATACTCTTTATTAAATACTAGGAGCCTGGTACACAAAAATTTGTGCACTTGGTGGGGGATCCCTCAGCCCAGCCTGTGCCCTCTCGCAGTCTGGGACCCTGCAGGGGATGTCCACCTGCTGGAATGCCTGGCCAGACTGGGTGAGCGGCTGATGGCTGTTTGCAGGCTGGCCAAGCCACCCCAGTGGGCACACTCACCCCATAGGGGAGTGGCCAGCCTGGGGAGGGGTTGAGGGCTGTTTTCAGGCTGCCCACAGCTCCCATTGATCCAACGTCCCAGCGAGGCTGGCTGGAATCTGGTTTCTGGGGTTTATTTATCTTCTATAATTGAAACTTTGTTGCCTTGAGTGGAGGCCTAGTCAGGCAACAAAGCCTCCTGTTTGCTTCAGCTTGGTGGCTTCTATAATTGAAACATTGTTGCCTTGAGCAGAGGCCTGGCTGGCCTAGGCAGGCAGTTTCAATTTCATCGCTGGTGCAATGGAAGCCTCCTGTTTGCTCTAGCTCCATGGCTGCTGGCCGCCATCTTGGCTGGGTTAATTTGCATGCAGCTGCTCTGATTGGCTGGTGGGCATGGCTTGGCTGGTGGGCATGGCTTAGGAGGCTCAGAGGGATGGTTAATTTGCATATTACTCTTTTATTAGATTAGATTTTCTAATATCCATCATGAAATCTTTTCGGATACATACTGAACCACAGAAATCAGAAATCCCAGGGCTTATTCCAAAACCCAAAGAGCTAAATAACCTACCTCCAAGCATGAGCAAAAGAATAAAACTAATATGAAGAGGTGTAACTAACCGGTTTACTTGAAAGCAGGGCTAAATAATAAAATGACTTTGGAGTAAAACAGGTTTTGATTCAAACTGCAACTCCTCTATAAGCTGTGTGACACTGGACAAGTTACTTATTGTTTCTGAACTTCAGTTTCCCTATTTGTACAATGGGATAATGGCATCTACTTTTTAGGATTATTTAAGCTTAAAAAGAACAAAGTGCTAGGTACATAATAAGAACTCCATAACTGGTATCTATTACTATTAGTATTAACTAGGGGCCCGGTGCACAAAAATTTGTGCACTGGGGCGGTGGAGGGGGGGCGATTTCCTCAGCCCGGCCTGTGCCCTCTCACTGTTTGGGACCCCTCTGGGGATGTCCACCTGCTGGTGTGCCTGGCCAGCCTGGGTGAGGGGCCAATGTCTGTTTGCAGGCTGGCCAAGCTCCCCAGTGGAGACCCTCACCCCAGGGGGTGTGGCAAGCCTGGGTGAGGGGCTAAGGGCAATTTTCAGGCTGGCCACAGCCCCCATTAACCCTCCGGGCCATCCACCTGGGAAACAATCGGGTGGCACTGGCCACCTCATAGGCTTCCCAGGAGGGGGCCTCGGGGTCCGGCTGGCTGATCTCGCCCCCTGGAGGCTTCTGCCTGGGAAGGCATCGGCTGGCTCAGGGCTCGGGATGCCTTCCCAGGACAGGAGGCTCCCAAGATGGCGGAGGCAGCAGCCCTGGAGAAGCCACACACCGGGGCTGCGGCCTCCGCCATCTTGACTAGGCTAATTTGCATACAGTCACTCTGATTGGCTGGTGGGTGTGGCTTAGGCCATCCCGAAGAAACAGTTAATTTTAATATTACACTTTTATTAATTAAGATTACTGCTACTGCTAGGTACAAAAATCAGTGGAAAGTTGTTGGAGTGGTAGGTTCTTTAAGAACATATGAAATCAAAGGTCCATAGCTCTCTATCTGAAACCCTTGAGGCCAGGTGTGTTCCAGAATTCAGAATTACTTCTAACATGAGAGAAGCAATACGATGCATAAAATTTATGTGGAACCCCTAGGTAAACTGGAGCAATATCCCTTCTCAAAAACATTCATCTTTCAGCCTCATGTCAATTCAGACCAGGCTCTGCTGCCAAACAAATTCAAGTCAGATCAGATTTTGCTGCCAAGTGAGTTATTGAACAACTTTTGGCTTTTTGAATTACTAATAAGGAATTGTGCATCTATTTAATGTGTTTTGTTTTTTTTTAAATAGCCTGGCTGATGTAGCTTGGTGGCTGAGCATCAACCTAGGAACCAGGAAGTCACAGTTTGATTCCTGGTCAGGGCCCATGCCCAAGTTGTAGGCTTGATCCCCAGTGTGGGGTGTGTAGTAGGCAACTGATCAATGATTCTGTATCATCATAGATGTTTCTATATAGTCACTTTATAGCTTTTTAAGATACTTAATAGCATAATCCCACAATGGAGCTAAATAACAGATAACAATAATAATAACAGCAATAATAGAAATAGTAGCAGCTGCAGCTAACTTTTACTAAGCACTTACTATACAACAAGCATTGTACTGAGTGCCTTGCACAGATGATCACATTCGATCCTGAAGCCAACCATAAGGTATTATTACTATTTTCATCTTATACACATAAGAGAAATAGCTTGTCAAAAGTGTTTGACATGAATCTACATATGCCTTTATACTTCTAGTTTGTAAGAAACAGAGGTGAGAGATTGAGTTAAATGATCAACAATAAAACAGTAAGATGAAGCCAAAATATGGGGCATTTTCTAAGACAATTAGCCTGGTCTCTCACTCACTGGTGTTATGTAAAATAAAAATGGTGGAAGATTGTTTTAGATTAAAAGAGCCCTCATAAAATGAGACCCACAGCACCATCTGTCATCATGTGCCATAAATAAAAAATCACAAAAACTTACAATCATAAACTGGAATAAGAATATAGATCGATAAGAATAAAAGTCTTGCTTTACAATTATTTTCTATTTGCAACAGAATAAACCAGGAATGACAACATCTAGCCCACCTCAGGTTTTTGTATAGCACAGCAGCTAAGAATGGTCTTTACATTTTAAAATTACTTCATTATAGACTAGGGGCCTGGTGCACAAAAATTTGTGCACTGGGGGGGGCGGTTCCCCTCAGCCGAACCTGTGCCCTCTTGCAGTCTGGGACCCCTCAGGGGATGTCCACCTGCTGGTGTGCCTGGCCAGCCTGGGTGAGGGACTGAGGCCTGTTTTCAGGCTGCCCACAGCCCCTTCACTGGGGGGTGGGAGGGCTGGTGAGCACAGGCGCAGACGTTTCCCGCCGGGTGGCCCTTGATCACACATGCCTGGTGGGCCCCCACTGCTGAGGGAACACACCTGGCACGGAGCTGGGTGGCGGCCGGGCGGCAGACACTCCCACACGCCCCACAGAGGTCCCCAGCGTGGGTCCTCGAGCACGCCCCACGGAAGCCTCCAGAGAGGAGCGAGGCGGCAGACTGAGGGCAGACGCTTGTGCATGACCCTGAGGGGGTACCCCCCTTCCCCCACCACTGAGCTAACACACCTGGCATGGAGTGCCTGCCGTGCTGGGCAGTGATGCTTGTGCACGCCCGGCAGAGGCCCCCAGCCCCAGGGCAGAGCCACCCTGCCGGCCTCCATCTTGGCTGGGTTAATTCGCATACAGCCACTCTGACTGGCTGGTGGGCGTGGCTTAGGTGTCCCAGAGAAACAGTCAATTTCAATATTATTCTTTTATTAGAGTAGATGTTTATATAAGTATACACATAATATTCTCAATTTTGCTCTTGGCCTAGAGAACCAAAAATATTTACTAGCTGGTCTTCTGAGAAAAGAAAAAGTTGGCTGGTAACCAATAGACTATGCTGCTTTATTTTGGAACAATATATTTACATGAATACTGCATACTATACATATATTTTCTACACTTAATTTTATTCTCATATCACTAACATTTGAGGCCTATTTTTTAAACTAAAATGTCTAAATGTCTGAGCAAGGTTAAAATTGGCAAATGTCCAATGTATACTAATTTAATTCATGGTAAAAAGAACAGATGGTTTTTGTGTCATTCTTTTATAACTGTTTCCATTGTGGGTTCAACTCCCAAAGCTCTCTTCTTCAGAATTTAAAATTCAATTTAAGTACTAAAGCAATTAAAGAAACAACCTACTAAGACATTTGGCATAAATCCCTGATGAATAAGCTGGCTACAACGTTTATCTTTCTTTAATTATCAAAGGCAAATTAAAGAACTTTGGAATTTCCATGGAGACTGTAAAATAAATTTTTGGTTGACATGCACTGCTACCTGCTAATGTTGATAACAGAGAACTTAAAAGCAATACTGCATGAAGCACACAACTTGAAGCACAATAATTAATCACATGGGAGACCAAGACAAACCTGCAAATAGTATTAAGCTAATCAAATAAAAAAAAATTAAACCTTAAAAGCAAAAGAAATGGATTTTTTAAAAAAGGGGATATATGTATACAATAGAATATTGATCAGCAATAAAGAGGAACAAACTACTGATATATACTACAACATAGATAAATCTCAAAACATTATGCAGAATGAAAAAAGCTTTATACGTATCATGAATGACTATTTATGTGAAATTTTAAAACAGATAGAACTGATCTATACTGGAGAACTTCAGGGTAGTGCTTATCCAGGAAGGCCTAGCATGGACCTTTCTGGGAAGATGGTAATGATGGGTCTGTACAGGTTACAAAGGTGTGTGCATGTGTCAACACTTAACAAATGAATACTTAAGATTTGTGCATTTCATTTTATACATATTATAAATGTATATAATATATATATATTACATATATGTACATTACATCAAAACATACTCAACACTTACGTATTTATGGGCATATATACTTTAAAATGAAAAAAAAAAGAGGACTTAATAATAGCGGGACAGAAAAACGGTTAGAACCATAATATAGTTTAGTAACGTATAGGTTTAGCCCTGCTGGGGTGGTTCAGTGGTTGAGCTTTGACCTATGAACCAGGAGGTCACAGTTTGATTCCTGATTGGGGCACATGCCCGGGTTGTGGGGTTGATCCCCAGGACAGGATATGCAGAAGGCAGCCGATGCATAATTCCCTCTCATCACTGATGTCTCAGTCTCTCTTTCTGTCTCTCCCGCTCCCTTCCTCTCTGAAATCAATAAAAACATATTTTAAAAAAATAAAGGCAAGTCTAGTATAGGAACATGTCAATGATAGAATCTAGATGGGGTGTTCATGCGCTCACTGTGAAATTCTTACAAATCTGCTGTATGTTTGAAATCTTTCATAACGGAATGCTGGGGGGTTAACACCTAAAAACAAAACCAACCGCTAAATAAAAACTGAAGTCATATACTATAATAATAATTTTTTAAATTAGAAAAAAAGCTCAGTAAGGAAAAGCTGTAGCCATAGGTACCATCTTCAATTCCACAGGCCACTTTGCTTTGCTTGTTGTTGAGTTACAAAAACACTGGTATGTGGGACAAATGCATCATTACCCTTAAATCATCTATAAATCCCGTTGGCCAAGAAACGAGCTAGAGAAACACAACAGACCAAGATGTCCCCCATCACTGACCTTTTGTATTCCCACAGACTGGAGAATATTCAGCTTTCTTTTTCTCTGAAAGGTATCCAAGTCCCAGAGCTGTGCCGTGTCAGAAGAAGTAGTGATGGCGTACCTCCCTGATGCATGTACAGAGATCGAGAACACCGATGACTCATGTCCTCTCATCCAGCTAACCAGCTCCTTGGTGACTGTGGTCAAAAGTAAAATAATTACACAGGTAAAACACTATATATCATCCAAAAACTAACTCAACTGATGACTAGGTATTATGAGGCACCTCCATTAATCTACAAAAACGGAAGCCTGTGTCTCGTTAATAAAGTGCACTACAGGACATGTTAGTAACATGTATATGTATCATGGAGGCATGAGGATGAGGCCAAAAAGCGTTTAAGAAAAGCCTTCAGTGAGTGCTAGGGAGCTCAGGCTTTCTCTCGTGAGGAATATTCTCATGATGGAGAGTGCTATACCCGATCTGTGTTTTAGGAAGAGCATTTTGAGGTAACTGGTGGGTCTATTTGAGAGGGGAGAGATTAGACAAAATGACTAATTTATTTGCTGCTGTAACAACCCAGGAAAGAGATAAGGAGAATCTACACTAAGAATGTGGTGATACAGAAAGGACAAATTCAAGAACTATGAAGGAGGAAAATCAAAGGACTTTGTGATCAAATGGGTGCTGGAGATGAAAGAGGAGTTAATACTCCAGTGGTCTTGCCTGACCGGTTTGGCTCAGTGGATAGAGCATCGGGTCCTATTGGGTAGACTGAAAGGTCCCGGGTTCGATTCCGGTCAAGGGCATGTACCTTGGTTGTGGGCACATCCCCACTAGGAGGTGTGCAGGAGGCAGCTGATCAATGTTTCTCTCTCATCTATGTTTCTAACTCTCTATCCCTCTCCCTTCCTCTCTGTAAAAAAAAGTCAATAAAATATATTAAAAAATAAAAAAAGACTCCAGTGGTCCTAGTTTAGTTATGTAAACAGATGGTGATACTACTAACTAACGTGAGAAATACGTAAGGAGGAACAGATTTGGCAGTGTGAGGAGAAGAGATAAGGAATCTGATTTGCAAAATTGATTCTAAGGTACATGCGTGTGCACATGTGCATGTGTGTGACATACATGCAGAGAAAACAGCCAAAAGTGTTCATAATAATTATCAGTGGGTAGTAAAATCATAAGTTTTTTTTTCTCTTTACATTTTGTGTCTCCAAGTTTTCTATAGTAAGCATCTTTTAATCAGTTCTTCCCCCCTCCAGAAAGATGGATATGAGGAAAATAGAAAACAAGCTATAAATCTGAGGGGAGGGAGGGGGAGGACAATGGGGACAAAAAGGGGGACATTTGTAATACTTTCACAATAAAGATTTATTAAAAAAAAAAAAGTAAATCTGGGAAACATTAAGGCACAAAGCATGTCAAAACTAAAGGCAGAGGAACAGATAAACCCTTAGGGAGAGAGTAGTGGTTTCTGAGCTCCAGTTTAAAAAGTCTGGCATTAATGGTCAATTTTTCCCTAATCTTCAGTGAAATGAGAAAAATAAGAATAATGAGTTTTTCAGAAAGCTAAATTTAAAGTATTACTTTTTAATCTAGTATTATATCCTTCTAAGTTTCTTTATGTTAAAAAAAAACCTTTGTTTTATGAAGTTATGATTTTTCCAATGCCAATTAGCAAAACTAAAAGTTGACAACCTATGTGGGTTCTTCTACTTTTTCTTTTTAATGGGGTCAAAAATCCAAAGTCTAGGAGCTGCTTTAAGAAGCCAGGAGAGAAATATTATGGAAGCTGTCAGAAAGGCAGGGGGAATACCAAGAGAAAAGTATGAAAACTAAGACTCTTAAACTCATCCAAAGTGTTAAATGCTACTGAGAAGTAGAATAAGAGCTTAAAGAGGATTTAAACAATCAGAAGTTACTCATGACCTTGGAGATAGAAGTCTCAGAAGCATGGACTTGGAGAAGCAAGAATCAGAATCTATTGATGGACGCTTCAAAGATGCAGGACGTGGTAGTGAAGACAGAGGAAAGTAGTTGGAGAGGTGAAGACAATATAGAAAAAAGGGCCTCCTGGGTGGGTGGGCGGTCACTAAGACAGAAGGAACTATAAAAAGATGTAACTAAGACAGAAGAACAGAGCGGAATCTAAAGAAAGCCATCGAGAGAAGCATAAAGACTTAGTTTTTAAGAATTTCTGTGACAGCAGTGTTGGTAATACTAAAAATTGGGAACAGTTTAAAGTCCATCAATAGGTAATAGTTTCAATAATTCTGGTTGTGCAAATATCAACAGAGTGGATAGAATATTTGGCAATGAAAACAATATAGATAGATGATCATGTTTGTTAGAATGTAGAAAAGGTATATGCATGAAATCAGACTGGAAAGATAGGTCACATTACAAAAACCCCGTGTCTCCGGGCATCCCTGAAGACCGCTGCTTTTCCTCCAGCATGGGTAGTAGTGATGAAGAACAGGGACCCTGCAGCTAGACTACCAGACTGGGAATCCTAACTCTTCTACTTAGAAACTGGGGGGCCTGAGTCAAATGACTTCCGTGCCTCATTTCCTCATTTGCAAAATGGGGATAAAAAGTATCCATCTTCGTGGGTTATGATGGTGATTAGAATTAATTAACATGTATCAAGTCATAGAACAGTACCTGGCAAAGAATAAACACAGAGTGTCAGCTACCACTATTATTACCGCTATTATTATTATTATTATAGTTTATATATTGTTTTAAACATAACACATCAATTACTTTAATAAGAAAAAACAATATAGTTGAGATACCTTTTCCTCAGTAAGAATAAGAGGTTCAGTTTATAGAACTCTATAAAAAATGTTGTATAAAATACATAGGTTATATTTAAAAAGTATTATTCTTTCCTGTGTATTTGGAATTTGGCCTTCAAAGGGAGGTATAGTCTTTATCTAGGCTCTGGGGAGACAACCTCTAAACCCCTGGGACTTCCCCAGAGATAGGAATGTCTTTGTTATTCAGACAACAGCTGACTGTTTATGCTAAGGAGAGAACCTCAAAGGGGAAGTCGGCCATACCAGAAAGACCAACCATGGAGCACCTAGAAGGTTGGGACTTTGGGCCACATATCAGGCAACCTCCATAGAGAAGATGAAAGGATGAAACCGAGTTCATCCCGGAGGGCAATAACCCAATCAATCGTATCTACATAATGAAAACTCAATATAAACTCTGGACATCAAAGTGGGTGAGTTTATTGGTTTGGCAGTACACAGTGGGGATGGCCACACATCTAAGCTGAGAGCGTAATGTGCCCTGGAGGACAATGGAACCTTCTCAGATTCCACTCTATGTTTCTTTCTTTGGCTGGGTCTAATTTCTACCCTTTTGCTACATTAAAACTACAATCATAAGCATAGTGCTTTCCTGAGTTCTGTGAATCATCCTAGTGGATTATCAAACCGGAGGGTACTTGTGGGAAACCCTGAGTGTGCAGCCAGCTGATCTGATGAGAGGATGGCCCTGGGGCCCCTGAACTTGTGGCTAGTGAGGGATAGCTTTTGGGGACTGCTCCCACAGACCCCTTGCAGGACTCATCTATATTTACCCAGCTTCAAAAGACAAACAGGAGGACTTCTTACCTGTATCAAAACATTTAATAGAATAATCAGCTAACGCCACAAGGAATTCAGACTTCCTGTGAAGGTTAAAGGCCAGAGCTGTGCAAGCTTGTGCTGTTCGCTGAACAAGATTAAACCTATTAAGAGACGACTGCATTAGTATCAGAAATTCATCCAATAACCATCAATTTTATGTCGGAGGAGTCCTTAGGGATGAAGAAAATGAAACCCAGGCCAAAAATAGATTATGAAGAGAGCTAAATGCCATGTAAAGGAGTCTGGCTTTTACTTACAGAGTGGAAGCCAGCAGAATTATGATCAGGCACATCTTTCAGAAAGATGATTCTGGCAGCAATGGCACATGGACCGAGGGAAAAGGAAGAAGTGCTCACTGAGAAAGCCGCTACAGACAATCTCAAACAGAGTTATGAGTATAAAGTGAAAGAACAAGCAAAAGAGGTGTCAGAAGTCAAGCGGAGAGAGGCTCAGGGACCCCCTAACATGGGTGATGAGGGGAAAGCAGGAATTCTTCACGTGAACATGAAGATGAGAACAGGTATATCATAAGGTTATCGTGATGATTAACTCTACAATGACTAAATGAAATAATATGTTAAGTGCATAGCAGAGTGCTTGGCACAAAGCTAGAGTTTAACCTACAAAAAAAATACATTTTTCAAGCTTGGGCAAAAGATGAACAAGTTTGGAGACAGGAAGAAATAAGTTGGGTTTTAAACATATGGAAATTAAGGCCCTTGCAAAAAAACATTTAGAGCTGCTTTGTCCAAAGAAATATAATGCAGGCCACATGTATAATTTAAATTTTTCTAAGTGTCACATTAAAAAGGTAAAAAGAAACAGTCAAATGAATCTTAATATATTTTACTTAATTCAATATGTTGAAATATTTCAACAATTAAAAATTAATGAGATATTTTACATTCCTTTTTTTTCATACAAAGTCTTAAAAACCCAGTGCATATTTTACACTAACACTAATTTGGACTGGCCACCTTTCAGGGCTCCAGAGCTCCGTGTGGCCAGTGACTGCATGGCAGCTGGTCGGGAAGTTACCCAGTGGTGGCAGAAGCAGGTCTGAGTTACCAGTATTCTCATGGCAGCTGAGTGAAGCCGGAGGCTCGAGGGTGGTGAGATTATCAAAGAGAAACCTGGAGTATGGAAGGAAACAGGCCAAGGACAGATCCCAAAGTAGCATGACAATAAAGGGAAGAAGAGTCAGCAAAACACGGAAAAAAATAGAGAGATAGAAAAATCAGGAAAATGTTGTACCCTGAAGCCTAAGAAAAAACATTTCAGGGAGGAGGGAAACAAAAGCATTTAACAAAAGAAAAATTGTAGAAACCACTGGATTAGGCAATTAGGAAGGTTGTGAGGAAGCCCAGCGTAGTGAATTTTAGAATCAGGCCAGATTTCAGCTCTGCCACTTACTCCTCTGCTCTGCTGTAAATATTTACAGAGAGAACAGGGAAGTGGACAAAATAAAAGAGAGGCCCTCCTGACTCGGGGGTGGCTATAGAAGACAGAGATTAGCTCTGGAAGAAATTAGGAGCACCTACTTTTATGAATAAAGTACAAAGAGGTACAGATGTTGAACTTTCAGATATATTTGAGGCTGCTGTTGGGGAGGAGGAAGGGAAGCTTGAAGGCAGCAGTCACAACAAGAGTAGGGTCCAACACAAGGAAATTGATAAAGGTTTGAAAGCCTCAGAGGCTGCTCTACACTGTTTGGCTCAGTGGATAGATTGTCCACCTGTGAACTGAAGGGTCCCGGGTTCGATACCGGTCAAGGGTACGTGCCTCAATACCCTGTGACCTGCCGTGGAGGAGGCAACCAATCAAGGTGTCAGACACCTCGATGTTTCTCTCTCTGTCTCTCCCCCTACCTTCCACTCTCTCTAAAAATCAATGGAAAAATATCCTCTGATGAGGATTAGCAACAACAACAAAAATAAATCCTCAGAGGAGGATGGGAGAAGGAAATAATAAGAGAAGCAAATGAAGCATTCCTTATTCTGTAACGCAGCCAATCAACAATTACTTTTATCTCATTTCACAGCGGGAGCAAAGGAGAGACAGTTGTATTGATTTAAGACCCGGAATTGGCAGAGTAGGTTAGGGCAAGGGTAAAGGCTGGGAGAACTGTAACCATTACATTTTTGGTAACGAGGAGAAACGTGAATAACAGACTTCTATCTAGTGAACCACAGATAAATAAATCGCATATGACCTCTTCTTTTCTTGTACTTTTTGAAAATAAGTTACTGAGATCATGTTCCCTACAAACAAGGAAATTCTCCTGTGTGATCACAATACAACCATCAAAGTCAGAAAACCACGCTCATATTTTGCCACCATCTAATCCTCAGACCGCATTCAGTTTGCCAGTTGTCCCAGTAATGTCCTTCACAACAGGGGGACCAGTTCAGACTCGTGCCCTTCCTTGTCATGGGTCTAGCCTCCCTCTGTCTGGAATAGTTCTTCCGCCGTCACGGCCTTGACCCTGTGAAGATCACAGGCCAGCCTTGTAATACAATGCCCTTAAGTCACCTTGGCCTGGTGATGCAACAGATTAGAGTCCGGTCACATGGCCTTGGTGACACTGTACGCTCTTTACTGTACCTTCTCAGGCAGCGCACAAGTTGTGATTTGTCCCACTATTCCTTTAACTGTAATCATTTGATCAGGTGGTGTTTGGCAGGCTTCTTCACTGTAAAATTACCCCTTTTCCTCTGCAATTAATAAGTATCTTGTGGGAAGTACTTTCTGACTATGCAAATATCTGCTCTCATGGAACTGTTTGCTGAGTGCAGCACAAATGCCTGGATTTCTATTTTATTCGATGAGTTATGATCCATTACTATCATTATTTATTTTAATACTCAAATTGTTTACAATATGGCCTGAGGGAACTCTTTCAGGCTGACATTTATGTCCTGGTGAAACATTTCCATATTTTCGGAAAAAGTCCTTCTTTCTAGCTACAAAACGTTCCAGGATCATCTTGTACTCTGCCTGCCTCCATCTTGAAAGTGGTCACTTCTGCGAGAATCCCCGAGTCCTTTCAGCAGATGTGGTGTTTAGAAAAGAGGTACTGAGCACGTTCTTTGTTAAACCGTGAGGCTGCCGTTGCCCCCAGGTCCTATGAATGGACAAAGCTAGGAAGTATATGTACATATCATTCACTCATATGCTCATATGCACATCTCAATTTGTTTCTATGTCTCAATATATTCAAAACCAGAGTTTGCAGAGATATATCAAATTGCAGTCCAGTACCACAGACTCATCCTAGTTTCCTTCCTTTCCAATAATTAGAAACCTGGCCCCCATTATCCTCCATATACGTACTCATTTGATCAACGCCCCTATCTTTCTCATGATTGCCCCGTCCCCCATGCATCACCTTCTGACTCTGGCTGGGCAGTTGCAGGTCTCCCTCCCACCTGCCCCCACTGCATGAGTGCCTCCTTTGATGAGTCTTATTTAAATGCTTTTGTACTAAGTCACTAAGTCATTGAGCAAAGGGAGAGAAGAAGAGGAAGAGGAGGATCAATTCTTCAAGATCCCTAGATCTAGCATTCTGACAACAATGTACAAAGAAATTGTGTTCTTTCTAAATTGCTGAATGAAGTACCAGACATTTACTGACAAATTGGCAATAATAAATCTTTACATTGAAGGAAAAACAAACTACTAGAGATACTGTTAAAACCAGAACTTTAATTCTCTCAAACATATAACCGTATTATCTTTCTATCCTTCCCCACTTCCTTCCATCAGCAATAAGAGAGTCTTTTTCAAGGCACCTGAAACACACTAAGAACTTAATAACTCTTCCTGGATGAATAAGTAATAGCAGGTCCCGAAAGTCAGTGTATCAATAACATTAAATGAGGCAAATATCAAAAGTATCACTCACCTGTTTCCAGGCAAGTCAAAACCATAGATATTTCCTTGATGATCCCCAGCAAGTAAGCAATCACCTGAGCTATCAAAAGCCACATTCAAAAATCGCAGGACTTTGGGAAGGTAATCAGAAGTGGTATGAATGATGTTCACTATAATTCTGCAAAAAATACCAAACACACATGAAATTCTATGTCAGGTATTACTTGTTATTACGAAAAATATGGCTTTTATGGCATAATTCACTAATTGTGAAGTTGTCTGCCTACCCATTCTTCCCTCTCCTACTATTGCTGCTGTTTCTCCTCTACTAGAAGCAATCCTACAATGATTTTCTGAAAACGGTTCAGAAAGTTACTCATCGAAGTAGCTATTGTTCATTTAGTCATCAAACACCTGACAAGTCACTATGTAGCAGGCACTGAATAAGCCAGGAACTAAGAGTAATTGACACACATGGATACCGCCCTCATGGAATTTCCAGGTTAGTGGTAAAGACACATTCAAAAAATAGATGCACATAGGAACAGATTTATAAATTGTGACTGACATATAACAGGATATAAGAGAATGTATTTTGGATTTAAATTGTAACAGTAAGCAACAGTCATGATAAAAGCAATGAGTTTTATATAAATCACAAGCTACCGTATAGAAGGAAAATTTCAATCCAGTATTCCAAGTTTAAGACAACCTAATGAGATTTTGTTTTTGTGACATAGTGTTCCAAAGTGAAAGTGCCCTTGAGTTTTATTTTCAGCTATACTTATCTAAAGTTACTTTTTTTCAGAGAGAGAGAGAGCATATATCTACTGAAAAGTAAGCTATTTAAAACTTACAGCACAAAATAACTCCTTAAAATGTGTGTATATTCAGGTCATGAACAAGAATAGCCCCACTCTTTATTGCAACAATAGTTTTCATATCATGAAAATTTGACTTTGGGGACATTTTTGAATTTTAATATTATAGACATCTATTTTCCTCAGGATCACTTCATTAAAAAATACTAAATTGAATTAAGTGCATTAAACATGTTCTTCAGTTTATCTAACAAGGGCTTTTCAGACTCACTAGGTGAAACAACAAAATTCTTTTAATGCTCACTTTCCCATCTGTGCACTGCCTTATAAAATCTAATTTTAGCAAGAACCCTGCTCAGTCAGGTTAATCAGAACCCCCTGTCCTCAACACCCCATCATCGTTGATATGTGATCTTGTTCCTCATCTTCCATCTCCCAGGGGACGTCTTAGCACCCTGGCCTGACTTCAGCCAGAACTCCCTTCCCCAGATGCTTTCTCCTAATAATTTTCCATCCACTGACCCCCACCCTGTTCCTTGGCTGTAAATTCCAACTTGCCCGGCTGTATTCGGAATGAAGACTAGTTCTCCACTGAGGTGTCTTTTCCACTATTGCAACAGTCCTGAATAAAATCTGTTTTTACCTGTTTAACTATTACCCAACTCTGGTTTTTCTCTGATATCCTCAGAGGGAGAGGGGAGAAATAAACGTATCGAAATGACAACAACGTTAAAACGTTCCCAGGCAATTAAACACAGACAGAGCAAATGACTTTTGCCCCCAGTCTTTTTTTCTATAACATTTATTATATATTTGGATTATAAAATTAAAGGATCATTGTTCAAAAGATGGAAAACACAGAAAAACACTAATACATACATAAAAATGATTACAACCTTACCAGCTAAATATAGTCACAATTAGTAGCAGCATTCTCCCCTTCTAATTTTTCATATAAATCACCCCTGCTAATATTTATTTTAGCAAAACTGTCTCAATTGCTCACAGGTTGTCCTTACACAAAATTAAAACATTAAATACTGGTATATACTCAACATAAGGATGCAGGGGACACTATTTTAAAGTCATCATAACACCCTACGACAACCCCACAACCCCGTCTGGGAGGTCTGATTACCCTCACGTACAGCCATAGGGATTAATTTGCCCCAGGTTACAGAGCTAGTAAATGGGTATTTATTTCAACTGAAGTCCATCTGACCCCACGGGTCAGTGCTCCCTGCTCTCTCAACACCATCATGAAGGATTTTAACAAACAAAAAGAAAGCTGTTTTAGCGGAAGAAGCAAATAAGGACATATGCACACAAATTTGTTTCTTTCAGTTTTGGAATCTTGCACATACATCTCAATGTTTTAAAACAGCAAAAAAAAAAAAAAAAAAAAGAGAGAGAGAGAGAGAGAGAGAATTATTGTGGGTTGGCAATCATGTTTAGAGTATTTACAAAGCGTCAGAAGTATGGGTGGTATTGACAAAGAAAGTTCCTACTAAAGAATCCCAACGCCAGACAAAACATTTTATTCAAAGCAGTTGGAGGGGCAGCAGCACTGTTAGGGGACGGATAGCAACCAGAAACCAAACAAGCTGCTGGCACAACCACTAGCTCAGGGCATACACAGTTGGCACTTAAAAGCCTCTTGATTTGCCCTGACCAGCTTGGCTCAGTGGATAGAGCGTCGGCCTGTGGGCTGAAAGGTCCCAGATTCGATTCCGGTCAAGGGCACGTACCTTGGTTGCGGGCACATCCCCAGTAGGTGTGCAGGAGGCAGCTGATCGATGTTTCTAACTCTCTATCCCTCTCCCTTCCTCTCTGTAAAAAATCAGTAAACTATATTTTTAAAAATAAAAAAAAGTCTGTTGATTTGTAGAGGAGCAACCCAAGGATCAACAGAAAAATTACAAGAACAAGAAACACATTGAAACACAAACTCAAGTGATGAAACAAAGTCCAGGAAATCCTGGCATTAGGAACAAGAAGATCCACCAGTATGGCAACTGGAACCAGGATGGCACCACTTTGGGGCAAAGGCTACCATTAAAATCAGAGGCTGAGCCTTAAACGGGACAGAAATTTAGGACAGAATGAAAAGCAGGGCTGGGAGGGGAGGGGTACATAGGCAGGGCACAGAGGATTTCCAGGGCAGTGAGAATATTCTGTATGGTATTCTATTGGTGGATACATGTCACTGTACATTTGTCCAAACCCATAGAACCTACAACACCCAGAGTGAAGCTTAATGTAAACTGTGGACTCTGGGTGATAATGACGTGTCAATGCTGGTTTATCCATTGCAACAAATGTACCGCCCTGGTGGGGGGTACGGATATGGGGAAGGCTATGCACTGTGCGGGCAGGCGGTAGGTGGGAAATCTGTGCCTTCCTCTCAATTTTGCTGTGAACCTAAACTGTCAAAAAAAAGAAGAAAAAGGTCTATTAAGAAAAGGGGAGCAGAAGCGTTGGCTGACCTGCACTGTGGGATGTGAATCCTGCACCACCACCCCTAAACAGGCTAAAAGGTAAACTCCAGAGAACCGGGCGTTTGTTCTATTACAGTCTCAGCGCATCGTAGGTGCTCGCGAAATAGCGGATGAATGGATGCATCCCTGAATGCAGACGAGCACTGAAGGATGGACCCCCGCGGCATTTGGAAGGGGTGGAAACGCACTGTTCTCCTTCGCCCTTATCTTGAGTTCTTTTCCAGCTGCGGTAGCTAACCGAGTCTTACCGAGCATCTACCAGGAACACCCTAGGATGCTATGGTGATTCAGGCAGGCCGACTCCTGGCATCCCCAGGGGCGCAAATGCTCCCACGTGCTCCCGAGGACCACCTGCCTCCTGCTCCAGGCTGATCCTGGTCACCCCTTGGCCCCCGGCCTGGGAAGGGGTGTCCGCAACTCAGGCTTTCTGCACCTCCTGAAGTCACCCACGCCAGGCATCCCGGGCAGATCAGGGCCAGAACCCGACCCCCATCCCCACCCCACCCCCGGCCCCCTGCACCCTTCCAGCGACTCTCTCTAACAGCCCCTCCAACGCCTCTCCTAAAGCCAGGACCCGCCCCTCGCCCGCCTGCACCCCTGCACAGTCGGTGCCTTTCCGCCCCAGCGTTTACCCGTCCCGGGCGGCCGGGGACGGCTTGCGGTGCCATATCTTGCCGCTCTCCTTGTTGCCCAGGTCTGTGCTCTGCATGTCGGAGCCCACCCGCGGCTGCCAGCCGGCAGGTGACCACCGTCCGGCGCCTTCCCGGCAGGCCCTGCGCTCCAGGCCCGGGAAGTTTGAGCGCCAGCCCGCGGCAGCCGGGACCGCCCTCTGCCGGTGCCAACCGCGCGCAAGACGCCCCGGCCTGGCTGTGTGCAGCCAAATCGGAAGGCGGTTTCCTTCCCCAACTCTGCCCCGGGAATCCTTCCCGCTTCGGACAATGGAATAGGCCAACGACCTTTCAGGCTCCGCCCCTTTCGAGGTTCGTTCCCCCCCCCCCGGGGCCCAAAGCCTTCTGGGAGTCGTAGTTTTCTGCAGGTGGGACATGGGTGTGAGGAATAGGCGTGGGAATTCTGCATTCTGGGGTCCTCGCGGAATTTTAGGCTTCCAACAGAGGCAATAAAAGTGATTTTCTCCTGCGGTTCCTACATTCTGTTGTTCTATATTGCATTTAGGGACTAAGAGGTTGTAGAGACAACTAATAGAGAACCACGGACTCAAATATAGCGAATCGAAGGGTTCTTTTTATTGAACATCTGGGATCGAAAGAATCTTTGTAGAGTCCACTCTTCTCAACCTTTTCACAGCGTCATGATTGTGTTTTCAATTCTGTAATCTAACAGGAGGCTCCAATATTATGGTGTCCAGCCCAACAATCATGACCCAGAAAAGTAATGTCATCATCAACCATTGACCTCAGTTCTTTTTTGTAAAAATTCACTAAGCACTTCAATAGTGCTTACTAGGTAACCAACACCCTGCCAAGTGCTTTATGTGTATTAACTCGCTGAATTCGTTTAATCTTCATAGCAAACCTACAAGGTTGGCAGTACTATTATTCCCACTTGTAGTACTCTATGAGGTCATGTATTGGTTCTCTGAGGTTGGAGTAATAAATTATCACAAATTTGGTGGCTAAGAAAACAGAAATTTATTCTCTCATGGTTCTGGAGATCAGAATCTGAAATCAAGGTGTTGGTGAGACCTCTCCAGCCAGAGGCTCTAGGGAAAATTCCATCCCTTCCCTTTTCCAGCTTCTGGTGGTTGCTGACTTTTGGTCTTGTGACCACAGCACTTCATTCTCTGCCTCCATCTTCACATCGCCTTCTCTTTTCCTCTTCTGTCTGTCTCAAATCTCCCTTTGCTTTTCTATAATTGGATTTATGGACCACCTGGATAATCCAGAATCACCTCCTCATTGTAAGATCACTAACTTTATTATACTAGCAAATACCTTCCTATATAAATAAAAGACTAATATGCAAAATAACTGAATGGCAGAATGACCAGTCACTGTGATGCACACTGACCACCAGGGGGCTGACGCTCAATGCAGAAGCTGCCCCCTGGTGGTCAGTGTGTTCCCACGGGGGAGCTCCACTTAGCTAGAAGCCGGGCTCATCACTGGTGACCACAGCAGTGGTGGTGGGAGCCTCTCCCACCTCCGTAGCAGTGCTAAGTATGTCCAACTGACAGCTTACAGCAGAGGGGGCCTAAGCCATCAGTCAGACATCACCTGAGGGAGGGCTCCCGGACTGCAAGAGGGTGCAGGCTGGGCTGAGGGACCCCTTCCCCTAAGTGCACAAATTTCATGCTCTGGGCCTCTAGTCTATAATAATAAAAGTGTAATATGCTAATTAGACTTGATGTTCTTCTGGACAAAGCTGGGGCTGCAAGGGAAGCCTGGGTCCCAGGAGCCAGAGAGAAGCCAGTGCTGGCAGCCAGGAGAAGGAAGGCCTACTCTTGCACGAATTTCATGCATTAGGCCTCTAGTCTATCTACACTTATAAAAGAGTAACATGCAAATTGGTGTCACTCCGCTACACCCATCAGCCAATCAGAGCAATATGCAAATTAGCCCAACAAACATGGCAGTTAATTTGCATACACAGGCATGAAGCGAAAACTGAAGACAGTGTAGAAGGAAGCCAAGTGCTGTAGAAGGGAGCAAAGTGGTGGAGAAGGAAACGGAGCCCAGGCAGTGGAGATGGTGGAGAAGGGAGCGAGGCAGCGGAGACGGGAGGGAGGAAGGCAGTGGAGAAGGGAGTGAAGCCCTCCGAGGCAGGCTTTGCTCCCTTCTCTGCTTCGCTCTGGATCAGGAAGCCCTATTCTTGCAGGAATCTTCCTGCAACAGGCCACTAGTATATATATAAAAAGCCAGAGACCAGAATGCCAGAACCAAAACGACCAGAATAGCCAGTCACTATGACAACCACTGTGGTGGCCAACCGGCCCTTCAGGGACAGGCCAGTTGGCCAACCTCCCAAGGCTCCTCCCCCCTGCTGGCCTGACTCCCATCAACCCCCATCGGGTCATCGGGGTGGGCTGGCTGGACCCCACCTGTGCACGAATTTGTGCACCAGGCCTCTAGTTTTCCAAATAAAGTAATAGTCACAGTTTCTGGGGATAAGAATATGAATATATATTTTGGGAGTCCACCATTCAACTCAGTACAGGTAGGTACTTCTTTTTTCCCCATTTTGCAGTCAAGGAAATTGAGTTAGTAGGAGAGCCAGGATTACATCTTTAATCTTTTCTTTCCTGGCCCCTTTATTTTTCCACAACAGAAAATGACTTTTTTACAAAATGATATGGGCATAATACTTGAAAAGTTTACACTTTATCAGAAAAGTAAAACTCTAACCAAAAATTTTCCAGTGCAGATTTTGTAACTTTTTATACTTTTTATATTGCTACCAAGGGGTGGCTCTGAGAGACCACACAACTTTTTAACAACCTATTGCAGAGGGGACAACCTGTGAAATCACATTTGAGATAGTAATAAACTGTGTGTATGAATGTCAGCATTATCATTCAGGAAACTTAAGGTGTTAAACTTATGGGCACCTAACTTGAAACACAGGTTATTTCCCACACATCTGTCCCACACAAGTAAACAAACAATGTTTAATCAGCAGCAGAAATAATTCTGCTGAATCATTTTCTTGACTATTTAGGCTTAACCTGCCTGCAGCTCAGTTTCTATGGCTGTCACAGCCCATGTGACCATTCTATTCAATTTCATATATGTGACAATGAGGTTTCCATTTTACAAATCTTCTGGACTCCCACTTCACAGTTATCTTTATTTTTTTATTTTTTTAAAATATATTTTTATTGATTTCTTACAGAGAGGAAGGGAGAGGGATAGAGAGTTAGAAACATCCATGAGAGAGAAAGATGAGAGAAACATTGACCAGCTGCTTCCTGCACACCTCCCACTGGGGTGGTGCCCACAACCCAGGTACATGCCCTTGACCGGAATCGAACCTGGGACCTTTCAGTCCACAGGCCGACGCTCTACCCACTGAGCCAAACCGGTTACGGCTACTTCACAGTTATCTTTAGATTTCGTTGGGCCAAATCTGAAGGTCAGGTTGGCAACTGAGGAGACACGCACCCACGAACGCCAACCTTTTGCTCATTATAATATTCTAATTTTTATAACCCAAGTTGGTAGACCATTTGCTAGTTTTTTTCAGTCAATAACTGGTGCATCCTATCCCTATACACTATATTAGATGTAATTGGCCTTCAATAAACTGCACATTTAAATTGTATAATTTTATAAATTTTGACGTAAATATACCTCTGTGAAACCATTATAATAAAAAAAGAACGTATCTATCACCCCAAAAACTTTTCTCCTGTATCTTTGCAATCTCTTTTTACCCCACCCCACCTTGCCCACAGGGAACCACTAATCTACTTCCTGTCCTGTCTCTTAGAATAGTTAATATTTTCTAGAAATTTATATGAATGGGTCCTGAACTATGTATGCACTGTTTAATTTGGTCTGGCTTCTTTCACTTGGCATAATTACTTTGAGAGTCAGCTATTTTACGGGAGGTATTGGTAGTCCATATGTTTTTATTGCTGAGTCATCTGCTGTGGTATTGAAACAGCACAATTAACTTATGCATTCACCTGTCGATGAACATTGTGATTATTCCCAGCTTCTTGCTATTACAAAGAAAGCTGTTAGGAATATTCTGTACAAGTCTTTATATGAACATATATTTTCATTTCTCTTGTGTAAATTCTTAGAAGTGGAGCAGCTGGGCCATATGGTGGGTGTTAATTTAAATTTGTTAAGAAACTTCCAAACGTTTTTGAAGTAATTGCATCATTTTACAATCCACCACCAGTGGAGGAGAAGCCTATATGCTCCACATCCATAATGAGTCTTTGTAATTACAGTCATTCTAGGAGATTCCTGGTACTTCACGGTGACCCTAATTTTCATTTCTAGAGTGACATAGCAAATCACTATGTGATTGAATAGCAGGAGAATCAGAGAGCACATATGTAAAAGTTAGAATATAAAAGGTCAGGTTTTGCCATTTTAAGGAGTTTGTATCTATTCCCGGTTTCTCGGGAAACTCGAGGTTTCTAGACATATCCTTTCGACTACAGTAGAAAGATCACTTAGAAGAGCTTGAAGTTTGACGCAGAAAGAGGGTGAGAGCTGTTCCATTTGAGGCAAAAAGAGATAAAGGGATGACCAAGTCTAAAGGGATGACCAAGTCTAAAGGGATGACCAAGTCTAAAGGGATGACCAAGTCTAAAGGGATGACCAAGTCCGGCACCATGGAAGGAGTCCAAACAGGCAACTGGAATGGCCAGGGTGTGTTGACACATTACATAGGAAAGCTGACATTACACAGGAAAGAGTTCTGTTTCATCAGTAAAACCGAAATGAGGGTCATGCTGCTGACTGATGAAACCCAGGCAGCGTTTTCCATTTCCTGGAAGACTTGGCTATTTGGTCTTGTATGAAGAAGAGCTTAGGAGGCACAAGCCACTACAAGGGAACTATGACATAGCGCACCTCCCCCCACCCGTTTAATATGAGTCAGGACGGAATAGGAAAATCAAAGAGATGTGATCCCAGTGGCTTATATAAATACTCACACCCAGCTGGTCTCATAAAACATACATTAAGCCAACGACGGGAATGTGTTGTGTGTAATCAGAAGGCTCTGGCACCTACAGCAGAAATGGTACAGTATCAAAGGAGAGGGGGGACTGTGATGCTCAACTTGACGGGCAGTAAGATCATTCCCACCTGCAAGTAGAAAGTGCTGCCATAGACCAGGGTTTCTAAAAGGCCTCCTCCAGACTAAAGGAAGGAGGAGACCAGAGGGCAAAGCTCCTTATTTCGTGGCCGAATGGGAAGTGGCTGCAAGTTTCCAGTCTTTACAGCAGCCCTTCCACGTGGCCCAGAAAGGGTGCAGGTGTGGAATTAGTGGCCTCTGTCATGTCCAAAGCTGTCCTAAGAAGCAAGCACCCAGAGCCAGCTCTGCCTTAGCCACAATTGCATGTTATCCCCTCTTATGGATATGCCATCGTTTCATAATTCCCCTATTGTGGGCAAGTTGGGTTTGTAAAATTTATTCGAAAACTTGATGCCAGAGAAATAGATATCTAAGAATGCTTCTGTAGGTGCTAGGATGACCCACTTCAAAAAGCTTCTGTTGGGAGGTTTAAATGTTCAAAATTATGCTTTGTGGGTAGTGGCGTTTTCCAAAGGCCTTCTGGGCAGAGGGCTGTGGAGTCAGAGGATGCTGGGACTGAATAATCGGCCTGATCACAGGCTCCTAATAACATATGTGGGCTGAGAGGACAGGCTATCCATCAAGCATGACAAGATGCCGGTAAGCCAGGAATGAAGGCCTCTAATCACTGTAAGGGAGGAAGGCGAGCTGGTTGAGCTAAGCGTTCATTGTCACTCAAATATTCTAGGGCGACGTGGCATCCTTTCTCCAGGGCCAGCTCTGGGCAGAATGTGAGGCACAGAGTCGAGCAAGGAAGACAAGCAGGAAACAGCGCCTGACTGACCCCTCTCTGCAGAACTTCCTCGTATCCCTGCGGCCTCTTCGGTCCCTCCTGGTTTCTATGTAGCTTTAGGCAACAGTAGAAGCTGTCTTTCCCAAGCATTTTATTGTCTAAAAAGACTATGTTTTTTTTTTTTTTTAATTTTGTTTTATTGCTTAAAATATTACAAAGAGTAGTACATATGTCTCCTTGTCCCCCCACCTTGACCTTCCCCCGGCCTCCCCTACCCACCAGTGTTTTGTGTCCATTAGCTATGCTTATATGCATGCATAAAAGCCCAAGACTATGTTTTAAGAGCAATTTTAGGTTCACAGGAAAATTAAGAGGAAGGTATATAGATTTCGAATCTATCTCCTTATCTCCCAACATCACAACCTCCACCATTATCAACATCCCCCACCCGAGTGGTACCTCTATTAACAACTGATAAACCTATATTGACACAGCATTATCACTCAGAGACACCGTTTACATTAGGGTTCATTCTTGGTATTACAGGTTCTGTGGGTTTGAGCAAAAGTATAATGACATGTGTCCATCAATATAGTATCATATACAGGGTATTTTCACAGCTCTAAAAATCCTCTGTCCTCTGCTTTGTTCACTCCTCCTCTGCTCTCCCTTTCCCAGTATTTTTGTTGTTTTCCTTAAATAGATGGCTTTGAAAAATGCTGCAAGCAACTTTCCACACGAGGAAAGAGAAAGATAAGATAGTGTATGCACACTGGATTGTCTATTTCCGCTACAGACCTCTTTGTTAGTGAAATAGTGCCCCAGAAACTGGTCCCATCTGCTTCACCCTTCAGAGGATTCTATGTGAGGAAGTAGGTGAGAACATGTGGGAGGTGGGTTAGGTGATGGAACCACCGTTGACTGGCCACCTGTGCATGTGTGTTAGCTGCTTTTCGCTTTGTTGTTACAGTTTGTTCTTTGGTCTTGCTTGTTTTTTGTTTTTAATCCTTTAGAATGCCTATGACTGTGCCTTAATTCTGGTCGGATGTCTACACTACGGAGGATCACTTGGGTCCAAGGCTGGCTGATAAGAATCCTGCATTTAAGTACAACATTCTAACACCAACATTAGCTAGAACCATTTTCTTCTTTAATGTACAAGGAAGGCATTTCTGCATTACATGAGGAAGGATCCTTTCCAGGCCTTCCTCAAGGCGTATCTTGAATATCATTCAGGACTGTCCTGGTTATAAATATAAACTATGAGTTGATGAATATAAATTATGAATAGCAATAATTATAGATTAGATTATTGTTATGCTGATGATCTTGGTTTTCAGATTTGTTAGTTCAGAGAAGTCTGACATTAAGGGGATTATTTCTTCCAAATATGTCCTACATAATTTCTGGTCCAGCCAGCCTAGTTTACTCGTGTAGGAGACACTAAGTACCTCCCACGTGTGGGTTAGCAGAGAAAACTAGTGCCTATGGGATGCTTTGGAGTTTTTAAAGGGCCTTCATATTTATCACAGAAGTAAAGCAGAGTGGTTTAAAGATGGTCTCAAAGTCAGTCCGACTTGGATGGAATCACCACTGAAGAGTTACGTGACCTTAGGTAAATTAGTTAATTCCTGTTTCTCAGTTTCCATAAAAATAGCACCTACCAATGTGGTTGTTAATGTGAACATTAAATGAGATGACGCGTGAAAAGCACAAGCACAGAGCTTGGTAAACAGCAGGCTCTCAACTCAAACAAACAACAAACCAGCTGATGCAGGCAGCAGGTAATACTATTTTCCCACTGGGATGAATCAGCTAAGAGCTTACTGACTCGCCCATGGTCACATGATCAGCAAAGGGCAGAGGCAGGCCTGAAATGCAGATTGATTCCTTTACAGCATGTAGAGGCTGACTTTATTTAGTACACACCCACACCCACACACACACACACACACACACACTTCTGCATGCACACACGTACCCACATCAGAATAACAAATGGAAAATGCTTCACATGCTGTTTAGTAACCCTCTTGTCCCCCAGCCCAGTGTGCCAAAATTTAAAAAATTTCCCAGATGTGCCCTGGCTGTTATGGCTCATAACAGCCATATGACAGTCGGTTGAGTGTCATCACATGCACAGATTCCTAGTCAGGCACATGCCCCAGTTGCAGGCTCAATTTCTAGTAGATGGCATGCAAGATGCAGCCAGTTGATGTTTCTCTCTCTCTCTCTCCCTCCCTCCCTCCCTCCTTTCCTCTCCCTGTGAAAAATCAATAAGAAAATATATTTTTAAAAATTCCTGATAAAATAAATAATTTCCAAGGCTTGTAACTGACTGATTCTTGACAGAGATACTTTATTATTCTTGCCGCAGTTTCTTCATCTGCAAGATGGTGCTAACAAAATTGCCTACTAGTTAGCACAAGGATTAATTACATTTTTGCAATGTGTTTTGGATTTCTTGAAGGAAGATGCTACATACGTAGCAGGCATCCCAATAGGATGCTGTTCCTATATGATGATTGTGACAGAATGGTATCTGAGTCATCAGCCCCAGACTCTCAGCATCACTGGGCAGTGCAGTGCCAAGCTCACAGCTAAGTAATACTGTGCCCTGATTGCAGGTTTCCTCCAGTTTTTTTTTAAAGTCTTTTTTAAAAAAAAAAAGAAAGAAAAAAGAAAAGAAAAAACAATAGGAAATACACGTTTATAAAAATTCTTGTGGCACACAGATTGAAAATCGCTGAACTAGATTAACAGTCCAGATCATTTCTGTTTTAAGTTCCGTCAACATTCTGAATTAGAGCGGCTGTTTTCTCTGCATGGAAAACTCTGCAGATCTTTGGCTGGGGGTCTGGCTCAGCTCCAACATCACCTCCTCCGGGAAGTATTCCCTGGCCATTCTCATCTCTCCCCCACATCCCTCCGCTGCCACCTCGTCCCTCTACCCTATCACCCCCTTTCATTTTCCCTATTTTCTTATTACTCTCTGAAATTACCTTAGTCAATTGTTTATCTTCCTAACCCCATTAGAATGTAAGCACCAGGAGCGAAGGAACCGCGTCGGCTCTAATAGCCACAGCCTCTCCGGTGTCTCGATTCCTACCCGCACTTTGGAAGCCCTCAACAAACGTTTGAATGAACAAATGCTTCATTTTCCTCCTTCCCCTTTAAACACCCTCCAAGGGGACCGATGAATTACCAAGAAGTAGGTGGAGGAAGAGCAGTATCCCCATTGGCTGGAGTATTAGCCGTTGCTCCTGGCAACCACTGTTTTCCACGAGTGGTGTCCACATCCCGCCTGGCCCCGCCCCTATCGCCTCGCTCCCAGAATGTCAAGCTTTGTCCTGGTGGTAAAAACTGTACTTGCTCTTTAAGCGGCGGGACTTCCGGTCGACGTCGTCCGCGGCCGCCGGAAGGGGAAGTTTCGCCTCCGAACGCTCCCTCGCTCGTCCGAATTCGGTGGCGCCACGTCCGTCGGTCTCCGCCTTCTGCACCCGCGACCTGGGCGGCTTCCGCCTCGACACCTTCCACTCTCGAAGCCGGCCGCGTCGAAAAGGGGCCAGGACGGGGAGTCGGGCGGCTGTGCGCATCCTGGCCACCTAAGAGGCGAAGATGTCGGACATCGGGGACTGGTTCAGGAGCATCCCGGCCATCACGCGCTATTGGTTCGCCGCCACCGTCGCGGTGCCCTTGATTGGCAAACTCGGTCTCATCAGCCCGGCCTACTTCGTTCTCTGGCCCGAAGCCTTTCTCTATCGCTTCCAGGTACTGACCGGCGACCGGGGGGAGTGGAGACTACAGGTCCCAGGCGGGTCGACGGCGGCGGAGCGTAGACTCACAGGTTGCGAGTGCGCGATGCCTCCTGGGATTTGTAGTTCGACCACTCCAGCGGCTTCGGGCGGGGTCCTGTGGTCCGGGGGAGCTAAGTGGCGGCAAAGGGATCTGGAACAAGGGCCTGGATACTAGGCATGGAGGCTTGGATTTGGTCTGGCTAAGGGACTGATTTCGTCCTTCTATTAAGATTATGCTCCCAGCACTCTGCAGTCAGAGGAGGAGGCAGTGGGAAGGGAGGTTTGTGATAGCTGTCAATCTGCTGGACGCTGGTGATTAACAGCGTGGGTTTTACCTGGAGAGCAGGTGCCCTCTGACCTTGCTCTGCCACATGGGTGGCCTGTGGCTCTCAACTTACCCAACATCCATCTGCGTTCCTTTTATGTTAATGGAGTGGGCCTTTTGTTTATGTTTTTGCTTTTTTGTAGGAGTGATTTGAGGTCAGAGGTGCAAAGAATGAGTTTGTTTATCTGCTTTTCCATGCCCTGACCTAGTATCTGGCATGTAGTGTTTGAATATGCAAAGGAATAAGTAAAGAGTTAATTGCTCCAGAAATGAAAGGCCTTGTTATTTTTTTAAGCACAAAGGAAGCAGTCCAGAATAACATTACTGGCAAGGGAATATTTCCTGGAGATTATCTTTACTCACTGGATTCTGTGATTAAAATCTTTAATCAGTGGCAGGTCAGATATTAAGATCTGACATTAATTTCAACACGTTACTTGGCCTGTGGATAATACTTTTGTTAAACCCCCTCTTGACTGGCTGTTTCTTAGTCTCCTTTGCTGGTTCCTCATATTTGTGAGTATTGGATGTTGTGATGAGCCCCAGGGAGCAGGTATAGCACCTCTTCCCAGCTGTAGGTGACTTCATTTACCTGCATGGCTTTCAATACTTTGTATAACACAAACACAGGTATTTTAGGTCCAGATCTGTCTCCTGATGGCCAGACTTGTACATCCAGCCATCTATTTCAAATTACTGTTGGAGAGACTGATAGGTATCTCAAACTTCGTATGTCCAAATAAAAACCCCTTTCCCCTTTGCCCTATAAATAAATAGAAACTCCATTGTTACAGGAGCTCAAGCTAACAATCACACAGTCGTCTTTGACTTCTCTTTTTCTCACACTTCGCAGCCTGTCAGCAAATTCTGTTTACTGTAAAAATATAACCAGAAGACTGTACCTCTTCGTTCTTCATTGCAACCATTACTATTGCAGCCTGTTCCTTGCAGTCTTTTCTCTAGACAGCTGGAGTGCTTCTTCTAAAACATAAAGGAAGTCCTGTCAGTCCTCTGCCCAGAACCTTCCAGTGTTTTCTCAACTCGATGAGTGAAATCAAGTCCTTTCAGTGTCCTGCAGCGCCTCCACTGCCTCCGTGACCTCATCTCCTCCTACTCTCCATTTTGCACATTAGGGTCCTCAAAGGAATCCTAGCTGTTTATTAAGTAGCTAACTCATTCTCCCCCCTCCCCGCCATGCTGTTTGCACACTTTATTTCTCTTCTTGAGAGAGATAACCATGGCTTCCCTCCTTACCACCTTCAAGTGTTTGCCCAAATGCCATCATTTTTGGAGAGGCCTTATCTGATTGCCCTTCTTTACTTTATGTCCCTTACCCTTAATATTTTTGGTACATATCACCCCTTGATATTTTGTTAGTTCACTTACCATCAGAAAATAAGGCTCCATGAGATCTTTGTCTTGTTTAGCACTATCTTGTTTTTTGTTTTTACCTAGAATAGTGCCTGGCACACAGTAGGTGCTTGCATGGACATTATTGAGCACTGGAGGTACAACTGTGAATAAGACAGAAAAAGTTGCAGCTCCCATGAAGAAAATAAGAGAGAGGCATGTGCCAGATAGAGAGTGACTTAAGGGGTGGCTCATTTGATAGAGGGCTCCAGAAAAGCCTCAGAGCTATCTGAACTGAAATTGGAGTGGTAAGGAGCCAGCTTTGGGAAACTCTGGTTCTGGGAACAATCTTCCAGGAAGATGGAATAAAGGTAAGCTTAGAGGCAGGCACCAGAAACAGAAAGAAGACTGGATAGTTAGTACAGAGTCAGCTGTGAGGATGAGGATTGAAAATGAGGACCGAGATAGCCAGGGCTTAGTGCAATAATGCGAGAGTGGGAAGGTAGGCTGGGCTAGATTACATAGGGCTTTGTGGTTTGAACTCTGTTTCAAAGACACCAGGAAGGCTTTGGAGCCTTTGAACAAAGGAGTGACAAGATTGTCTTGACTGCTCTGAGGTGGACTTAGGATGTGGGTTGGGGTGAGGAAAGTATCAAGTTAAGAAGAGAGATGGTGGTTTGGACCAGGAGAGCTGTGACGATAGAGAGAAATGGATGAATTTGGGAGTTGGAGTGGACAGTATTGTAGCTGAATGGATATGAAGGGTGAATGGGTGAAGGAAGCAGAATTCCAGGATGTCACTGTTTTCACAGTGGGTAGTGGAGCCTTATACTGAGATTGGAAATATTTAGGGAGCTTAGTTTGGGGATGGGGAAAGTTCTGGGTGCAGAGTTATGTTCTGAATTTGGTGAAAAAACTATTAAAATTCTCCCTTTTCAACTACAGATCTGTGTGAGGTCAGATTTTTTTCTTATATTTCAACCAAAACAATATATCACATCAGGTTGAATGGAGAAGAAGTGAGAATCTGGTTATTTTCTATGAAGCCAGACATTAAGGAGAGTTGCAGTGTAAAATGTCACGTACTAATCTTACTTTTTTGAAAAATAGTTTTCATAAAAATTGCTAGTTATATTAATATGTAGTGGATTTATTGTTATTATCTTACGGTAAAACTTAATTTTTTCCTCAGTGGTTGAAAAAAAAGGTTTATATTTTGGCCACGTTAAGTCTAGAGATGCTTTTTAGGCTTCCAAGTGGAGAAGTTAAGTAGGCAGTTGACTATTAGAGTATGATTTGGGTCTGCAGCCAGAACTGCATATGACTTTCTACTTATTTGCTTTGGTGCATACTTGTCGACTGATTGAACAGTGCTGTACACTTCGCGCCTGGTGGCATGTTGGGTAATGTGTGTGCAGGCGGAGCAGTGGCTGTCAATCATTTTGTGGGAAAGACCTGGTCAAACTAAACTGGCTGTTGACCCTCCTTGCAAAATTTGCTCACTTGTCTAGTCAGATGAGTAAAATAAAGCCTTTCTAATAGACCACAGGCGCATAATGTTGAAAAGGGTGAACTGATTAGAAAGCCATTCATGTCACACCTTCCGGGATTTCCCCATATTCCTTGCCTTGCTTCTTGAGTGTTTGTTATCTTGAGCCTGGGGAGAAGCTGCTGGCAGAAAGCAGAACAGTGCACTGACTGCCAGGTGTGAAAGGACCATCTTATACCTTTTTGCTCCTGCTGTGACGTGCCCTTGATCAGAATTGAACCAGGACCCTTCAGTTCGCAGGCTGATACTCTATCCACTGAGCCAAAACAGCCAGGGCTCTTACCCATTCTGGACAAGTTTAGCTTTCAGATCCTCCTGGAGGAACTTGTTTGCAAATGAGAGGCTGAGGTGTGAGGACAAACAGCATGTGGTGTGCTTTCTGCTAGAGGCTCATCTTTTCCCTAGAAGCTGCATCTTTAACAGCTTCAAAGAAAGATGGGGACCATTGATCTAGCTTGGGGGGGTGGGGTGGGTGTAAGACTCACTTCACTGTTGCCCACAGTTCCTAGTCCCTCACACTTAACACCTGACAATCAGAGAGTTCACTGTGATCAAAAGCCTTCATCATGTTGCTCCCTGATTCGCTAGGAGAAATGTGGCAATTTCTTGCTGCTCTAGTGGTTTCTGAGATGACCTTTCCCGGGGCTTTCTCCACAGGGATAGTTTATTTCTTTGGACAAAATAACATCGCCCCTTTCCATCTATATTGTGCTTCTCCATATATTATCTCTCTGAGCTCCCGCACTCACCCTGAGATAGGAGTTATCCTAGTTTATAGACAACTACAGTTTCTGTTTCGGTGAGTTGATCTGAGCTCTTGTTTAATAACTCCTTTGCACAATCTCTACCAAAACGCACAGGTAAATGTTAACAGTATTGAGAGCGATTTCTTCCCAATCAGTCATAGCAAAGTATTTGTCTTTTTCTGTTAGTGTAGAAAGACTATGGGATTTCAAGTAGCTGAGTCATGGTCTTTGGGCCTGACTGGTTGTATGCTCTTAGGCAAGTTGTGTGCCCTTCCTGAGCCTAAATTTCTTAATTATTGAGTGCATGTATATAACCAGCACCCAGGTAAAAATCAGAGCATAACCTAAAAATGGGGATAATTTAGTAGCATATTAACTCTGTCCTAAGGGTTTACTCTATTCTAACTCCATTGATTATAAGATGGTCCATCCATTTAATACAATCTTTGGAGAGAGAGGAAAGTAGATATTACATTAATGAATATATTGATAGTTAGATACATCCTGATTTCAGAAACACTAAAATGATATGTTCAAGTTGAGAAAATATGTTATCTATTTATACCTCTATTATATAAAACATATAGAAAACTGTTTGCAAAGATCCCAGTAAATAGTCTGGTAAGTAAACTATTCAGAAATAGTTCCGTTTTTATTTATTAGGAACTCTCAATTTGTTTCTTAATTTTTTGCCAAGAATAATATTAAATGGCACCAATTAAACCTGTGATTTGATCTTGTGCCTACATTTGCCAACCCCTGACAGCAAGCCTAGCTGCTTGATTTATGACTGTACCTGGGAAGGAAGACAGCACACATGTAACCGGAAGGTCTGTAGGCTGAGCAGAGAAGTAGCCCCAGGGTTTGGAGTATTGCTTGAGGGACAGGTGTTTTGGTAGGTGGTACAGCTTTCCAGTCTTTCCGTAGCAATCTTTCCTTAGTGGATCTTTGAAAACACTTTTCTATATGTTTTATATAATAGAGGTATAAGATAGATAACCTATTTTCTAAGACAGTTCTTAGACAGTTTCAATCCTTAGACAGTTCTTTGGTCATAAATAAGGTTGCCTCTTAGATCATAGCTTTTTAAAAAAATCTTTGTTGTTCATATTATTACAGTTGTTCCTCTTTTTCCCCCCCCATAGCTCCCCTCCTCCCAGTTCCCAACCTACCCTCTGTCCTTACGCTCCCCCCACTGTCCACCTCCATCCATAGGTGTATGATTTTTGTCCAGTCTCTTCCTACACCCCCAACACCCTTTTCTCCCTGAGAATTGTCAGTCCACTCCCTTTCTATGCCCCTGATTCTATTCCATTCACCAGTCTATTCCATTTATCAGGGATTTTTTTATTCACTTGATTTTTAGGTTCACTTGTTGATAGACATGCACTTGTTGTTTATAATTTTTATCTTTATTTTTTCCTCCTCTTCCTCTTCTCAAAGCACACCTTTCAGCATTTCATATAATACTGGTTGGGTGGTGATGAACTCTTTTAGCTTTTTCTTGTCTGTGAAGCTCTTTTTCTGACCTTCAATTCTGAATGATAGCTTTTCTGGGTAAAGCAATCTTGGTCATAGGTTCCTGCTATTCATCACTCTGAATATTTCTTGCCACTCCCTTCTGGCCTGCAAAGTCTCTGTTGAGAAATCAGCTGACAGTCCTATGGGTGCCCCCTTGTAGGTAACTGACTGCTTTTCTCTTGCTGCTTTTATAAGATTCTCTCCTTGTCCTTTTCCCTTGGCATTTTAATTATGATGTGTCTTGGTGTGGTCCTCCTTGGATTTTTTTGTTTGGGATTCTTTGCGCTTCCTGGACTTGTAAGTCCATTTCTTTCACCAGGTAGGGGAAATTTTCTGTCATTATTTCTTCAAATAGGTTTTTAATATCTTGCTCTCTCTCTTCTTCTGGCACCCCTATAATTCTGATGTTGGTATGCTTGAAGTTGTCCCAGAGGCTCCTTACACTATCTTCATATTTTTAGATTCTTTTTTTCTTTTTGCTTTTCCAGCTGGGTGTTTTTTGCTTCTTTGTATTTCATATCTTTGACTTGATTCTTGCGATCCTCTAGTCTGCTGCTGGATCTCTGTATATTCTTTATTTCAGACAGTGTATGCTTAATTTCTAGCTGGTCCTTTTTCATATCCTCGAGGGTCTCACTAAATTTATTGGCAGTCTCTAAAATATTCTTGAAAAAAACTTGTAACCGTGGTTTTGAACTCTATATCCAGTCATTTGCTTTCCTCCATTTCTGTCATTTGTGACCTGTTTCTTTGTCTCCGCATTTTGGCTGCTTCCCTGTGTTGATAGAGTTGCTTTCTGTGCTAGGTGTCCTATAGGGCCCAGTGGCTCAGTCTCCTCAATGAACTGAGGTGGATACTCTTGGTGCACTGCTTTGTCGGCTTTGTGCACAGTCTTGTTGTAGCTAAACCTTGATTGCTATTGGTATCACTGAGAGGAATTGACCTCCAGGCCACTTGGTTATGAGAATCAGCTGTGTCTATGGTGGGAGAACTTTTATGCTGGAGACACCCTTATGGGGCAAGACTTGCTCCAGTGGGGCTTTGGTGCCCACTAAGTCTGCCCTCTGAGTGCATCCCTTATGGATCTGAGGAGTTGTAGACTAGGTGGTTCCGCTCTGACCACTAGGTACACTGGCTCTTGGAACTCTAAGGAGGTGCTGTTTTAGCTTCTGCCTGAGGTTTCCCAGCCTTTTATATGCAAAAGCCTCTGCAGGCAGCTTGGGTGAGGTGGGGTCTCGGGGAATCAACAGGGCAGAGCAACCAGCTATGACTGATTCTCAGCCCTGTCCTAAGAGGCACTGGGTCGCAGTGACCCTCAGCACTGCCAAGAGAGAGCCGCTCTGGAGATCCTCCTGGTGCCAGTCGGTGCCAGACAGTCCAGCTCCTCTTCATATAAGTCTGAGTCCCCAGAAACTCACCTGAAACTGGAGTTCAGAGCTGTCAGGAGCTTGTGCCTCCCTCCGGTATGAAATGCTGCCAGCCCTTTCCGCGAGCCCCTTTGCACGCGCCTCCGTACGTCTGCACTTTACTTCCGCAGCTCCTCTGAGTCTCAGTCTCTTTCTAGTTGTAGAATTTCCACTCAGCCAGCCTTCCTGTAGGTCTGGGTGGTGTCTGTTTCTTCTTTTCGTTAATAGTTTCGAAATGGTTGTTCAAGGCAGTAATTTCCGGTGTTTCCCTATGCCGCCATCTTGGTTTCTCCATCATAGCTTTGTTTATTTAATTTTTATTGAGTTACAGTATACAAATAGGAAAGTATATGTTTACAGCTTGTTGAATTTTCAAAGACCAAATTATATGTATGTAACCAGCACCTAGGTCAAGAAACAGCATTACCAGCACCCCCAAAATGCTCCTACTGCTCCCTCTGGCCACTACCTCCTCCAGGGGTAACTAGTGTCTTGACTTTTAATACCACAGGTTGTTTTTGCCAGTTTTTTTACATGCTCTGAGTGAAATTATACAGTATGTATTCTTTTGTGTCTAGCCTTTCTTTCTTCTTTTCCAAGCTTATATCTTTATTTTATTTTTCTTGCAGTGCACTGGCTATAGCTTCCAATACAATGTTCAAAGAAAGAAAGGTAGCAAACTTCCTTGTTCTGTTTCCAACCTCAGGATTTGAAATCTGTCTCTACATTTATTTGTTCATTCATTCATTATTGAGGTAACATTAGTTTATAACATTGTATAAGTTTCAGGTGTGAAACATGATTCTACATCTGTGTATAGCACAGTAACTATCGTCTTTTTAATAGTACATTTGAGAGTCGCCCATATTGTTGCATGTGGCTGTAGATTGCTCATCCCCAGATTGTTCCACCCGGGGCATAGACCACTGTTCATTTACCCATTCTTCTGGTATTGGACTTTTTGGGTGGTTTCCAGCTTTGGCTAGAATGCATAGTGCTGCTGGGAACATTCTGGTGCATAACTTGGTGAGCATAGGCAAGCTGAGTAGAATTGGTGGCTTCTAGTAGCTCTTTCAAACCTTCAATTGAGATTTAGTGCTTTTCATTTGTTTTTCTTGCATACCTAGTGTGTCAAAAAAAAAAAAAAAAAAAAAAAAGCCAGTTTGCTAATATCAGCATTTGGCACATGGGTGCTCTTTCTTAATTGCTTGGTGACCTAATCAGACTTCAACTCCAAATCAACCAATCCTTATTGTCTCAGGAAAAAAACACTGTTTTTGGTAGTTTTTAAAAATTCCACTCTAGATTCTGGGTGGCAATTGTGATTATTTCAGTGGCAGATCGTTTTAGTTCAAGGATGTCTGAAATATAAACATTCTCTGAACAGAGGTTGTAGGACTGAACTAAAGAAGAATGTCTTATGGTTTTTTTGAAGGTCTAATATGCCAGTGAACACGTGGGCTTCTTGCCCTTGTTAGGTGAGCAACAGGGCAGATTACCTAAACTCTAATGAGGGGCCGGCTTTCCTCATGGGAAAGCTGGTGGTTATGGGTCCGGCCTTGGGGTTACTGTGGGTTTAAGATGAGATGCTCCCCTCCGAAGCTTCAGGCACATGAGGCACACAGACCTCTGCCTTCAAGTCGTGGGCTCTTAGCGCTGCACCTGGCTGTCTGTAAAGGGATCATCCATGGAGGCTCTCAGCGTTGAGGACATCCCTCCATCACCCCCAACCCAGAAAATAAGGCCTTTTCCTTATTGTAATGGTTTACATATCAACTAGAGGAAAGGAGGGGGTTTAGTTGGGTACTTTCCATGGGGATTTCAGAAATTCTGTATTACATTGTGTCCTTCTGAAGAGACAGACTATCTCTTGGTGTTTTCAAATTATAATTTTAAAGTAATACAAAAATAATAAGACTCTTAGATCAATGAAAGCAAGTATAACTCAAGGGTAAGCTTAATGAACAGGGAACAGAAGTGACGTATTTTGACAGACACTGATTTCCAAAGAACAGGTGCACACAGTGGCTAAAAATAGTGTTGTGTTGTCAGTGTTAGTGAAAATGTAGTCAGAAAAATAACCAAGGTTTCTTTTCTAAAATTGGGCCCCTAATAACTTACAGAAACATAGGGGTAGTTTAAAATGTGCATTTGTAAAAACCCAATCAGTGTGCATCTAAAAGATTGTGATACTCATGCATTCCACATAAACAGTGTTTTTACAAAGCCCCTTCTTAGTCCACTTTCCTAAGTCCAGCTTTGTACAAAGTCTGTGAGACAAGGAAGGCGAGAGTCATAGGACAGATAGCATTGGAAACTGAAGACACCAACTCCATGGCCCAGACCTTTGCAAGGACCCATGGCTACCTCAAGGCCATGGCCAGGGCTTGCTTGCTTCTGGTCTTTACTCCCAGTGTTTTTCATAGGCAGGAACTGTCAACTTTACGTAAGTATATTAGTACTGAAAATGTTTGCTAATTGTAATGTACCTCAGAATGTGATGTCACCTGTGAGAGGCATTATAAATAATAGGGGTTTAGTATCGTTAGCTCTGGGGTCAGGCTGTGACAAAATTCTCACTCTACCACTTACTAGCTATTGCATAATCTTTTCTCATCCTGTTGCCTCATCTATAAAATCCATTTCATGAGTCAATGCATGGAAATGAACAGAATAACACTATTTTTTTTTAGCAGTCATTAGCCAAAGAACAGCAAGTATTAGTATATCACCCCCTTTTATGGTGGTGATTGAGGCTCAGAAATGAGAATTTGTAAGCTAAGACTTTAATCTGGATCTTCCCAAATCATTTCTAGTGTTTTCCCCCCCATTAGACTACTGTTTCTATGATAAAATTGTGAATAAACTGAAATGAATGTTAACCAATTTTATTTTACTGCTTTACTACACAGTTCTTGCAAAGTCACTTTTGGGGATTTAAAGTGCATTTTCCTTTATAGGGAATTAAGCTCTGCGGGTCCTACTACTCGGAGAATGTAACTTGCCAGTGATGTGTCTGGTCAGGCCCCATCACTGATGTCCTCTATTGTAGCCACACCCCAGTCGTTAGCAGTACCCTCTCATTGATTGTGCTTTTGCCATTCTTTGAGACTTTGCATTCATTTTTCCAGGACCACACTTACCTTCCCTCTCATTCACTCTTGCTTCTCTGGGCAGCCTCCTCACTGTCAAGAACTTCTTGAGCATCAGCCGTGCCTTTTGTGCTTGTGCAGTAAGTCACATAGCTAGCTCTTAAGCCAAAGCTAGCATTATGCTGGCATTTCCAAAAGTCTGGAAAGCCATCTACTTCCACTACTATTATTTAACATGTTCTGGAGGTACTTGCCAGTGAATTAGACAAGAATGGAATAAGATACACAATTTTATTTACAGAGTTCTATACTTGGAAATCCACAGAAGCTCAGTTTTCACTTATTACGAACGATAAGAAAATACATCTTTGATGAGATAGATATAGAAAGCAGCAGCTCTATGGAAAACTATAAATGTCGTGAAAGACTTCTTCCTGGCTGGTATTTATATCTATATCACATTATATCATACTAGGGGCCTGGTGCACAAAAATTTGTGCACTCGGGGGGTCCCTCAGCCTGACCTGTGCCCTCTCGCAATCTGGGACCCTTCAGGGGATGTCCACCTGCTGGCTTGCCTGGCCAGCCTGGGTGAGGGGCTGATGGCTGTTTGCAGTCTGGCCAAGCCCCCCCGTGTGGACCCTCACCCCATTGGGGTGTGGCCAGCCTGGGTGACAGGCTGAGGGCCGTTTTCAGGCTGCTCACAGTTCCTTCAGGTTTTGGGTCCCTACTGGGGTGCCTGGGCAGCCTGGGTGAGGAGCTGAGGGCCATTTTCAGGCTGCCCACAGCCCGTTCAGAGTTTGAGTCCCTACTGGGGTACCTGGCCAGCCTGGGTGAGGGGTTGAGGGCCATTTTCAGGCTTTCAGGCTGTCCACAGCTCCCTTTGACCCAAGGTTCCAGCGAGGCTGGCTGGAATCAGGTTTCTGGTGTTTATCTTCTATAATTGATAGAAGTTGCTTTGAGCCGAGGCCTAGGCAGGTAAGGAAGCCTCCTGTTTGTTTCAGCTCTGTGGCTTCTGTAATTGAAATATTGCTACCGTGAGCAGAGGCTCAGCCAGCCTAGGTAGGCAGTTGCAACAGAAGCCTGCTGTTTACTTTAGCTCCGTAGCTGCCAGCCGCCATCTTGGCTGGGTTAATTTGCATACAGCCGTTCTGATTGGCCAGTGGGCGTGGCTTGGCTGGTGGGCGTGCCATAGGCGTTCCAGAGAGATGGTTAATTTGCATGTCACTCTTTTATTAGATTAGATTGATATAATAAAGATATTGGTTCTACTTCATTCAGAAAATTAAAATGTTAAGACTAGCCAAGAAAATTGTGACAAGTGTCAGAGAAAAACAGGAGGGGGATCATTTAATCATGTACCTTTACCAAGTATGAAAACACTTTGTAAAACTAAAAATTAAAGTAGTTTGGTGTTGGTATAGGAATTCAATTCCAAACAGAATAATCTACAAATAGACCTGAATATAAAAAGGAATAAATGTAGGATAAAAGTACTTTTTCAAATCAATGGAGAAAAGATGGGTTACTCTATAAATAGGATTGGGAAAACTGAGTGACTATCTAGAAAAATAAGTTAAATCTCTTCCTCATTCCTTAGGTAAACCAGGAATGTGCTAAAACAAAACTGAGCACTTTTATCTTCTTGGAGTGAAGAATTTTGTAAGCATGATACATTTGCCTACATGAAGTTAAACTCTATGTGTTCAAGTATGGCAAAAATATCATAAATGTATAAAGCTAGTGACAGTCCAGAAAATATTTGCAGTGGCGAAAAAGGGAAATTTTTATAATATGTAAAGAAGTGCAGATCTAGCAGAGAAATGAAGGGAAATGCTGAAGTTTTAAAACCATGATTGGTGAATGTAAAATGCACTAACTGGTGAGGGTATAGAGAAAAGACAGGCATTAATGTACATTTTAGGAGGAAGTATAAATTGGTTAAACATTTTTGTAGACATTTGGCAAAATCTACCAAAAATAAATGCAGACGCTGATATAGCAGAATGCCTCACAGAAATTTATAATTTATCTTCTATGTATATGCATTTGAGAATATTCATTGTGGCATTGTAACAGTTTAAATGAAGTTTAGATATCTATATAAAATAAATACTGTGAAGGCAATAAATATATTTTTCAAGGGAATAAAACAAGGTATAGAACAGTGCAATATAGGATGAAAAGGGATAAATAATAGTAACACATTTTTATAATTTCTTGAAAGAAATATAAGAAACTGATTCATTGTTGCTGGAAAGGCAACTGGGACACTGAGGATCAGGAGATAAGCTTACCTCCTGTAATTTTTTCTGGTGGGGAGAGGATTAATATTATAAAATCAAGTGTCTATATTGCCTAAATAGCACAGTGATTTGGGTAAAATTTTCTTATTTTTTTACCTTTTTAAAAAAAACATATTTTATTGATTTTTTTACAGAGAGGAAGGGAGAGGGATAGAGAGTTAGAAACATCGATGAGAGAGAAACATCGATCAGCTGACTCTTGCACACCCACTACTGGGGATGTGCCCGCAACCAAGGTATATGCCCTTGACCGGAATCAAACCTGGGACCCTTGAGTCCGCCCGCAGGCTGACGCTCTATCCACTGAGCCAAACTGGTTAGGGCTACTTTTACCTTTTGAGTATGACATTTTTTGACAAGGTTTGTTATCCGAGGAGTAGTAGTATTTTCCTAAATAGAGATATTACTGTCTTGTTGGAAATTGTCTTTGTAATTCATTTTTGGCAGCCTTAACTGTATGTTTGATCCTGTAAAGACTAACCCTATACTTTTACAGTATTGATTTGTGTTCAACTTGCTTAGAACTTTTATGATGATGATGTCGTTTTATTCCATTGTTTGTATACTGATGTGATTGTAACTGATAGGGACTTTTCTTAGGCCATCTTCTTGAATAATATTGGTGGTGCCCCTTTTTGTTTGTTTTTTTGTTGTTGTTAATCTTCACCTGAGGATATTTTTTCATTGACTTTTTTTTTTTCTTTTAGAGAGAGAGGAAAAGAGAGGGAAAGACAGAGAGAAACATCGATGTGAGAGGAACACATTGATTGGTTGCCTCCTGCACTCACTCCGACCAGGGAAGAGCCCACAACCAAGGTACATGTCCTTGACCAGAATTGAACCTGGGACCCTTTGGTCCACAGGCCAACATTCTATCCACTGAGCCAAACGGGCTAGGGCATTGGTGCCCCTTTGGTAGCTCTCCTTTTTGAGAATGTTTTGCAAGGGTTAATTTTGTGCAGCTAAAAGAAAAAAAAAATAACCAGGCTTAGAGAAACTAACAGCTGTGTTTATTTTGATCTGGACAGATTTGGAGACCCATCACTGCCACCTTTTTTTTCCCTGTGGGTCCAGGAACTGGATTTCTTTATTTGGTCAATTTATATTTCTTATATCAGTATTCTACACGACTCGAAACAGGTACGTTATCCATAATTGTTGCAGGTATTGTTTCTTTTTAACTTGCTAAACCATATGTTTACTTGGAGGAATTTTGAGGGCAGGTAGCCTATATAAAGAGATGGCATAAGGAGAGAAAGTGCTCAGGAAGTGGTAGCTGTGCCAGGACTGGACTAGGCACTGAGAATATTCGATTTCTTGTCCTCACAATATCCTCAGGAGGAGTAAGTAGCAGTGTCCCCATTTCAGAGATGAAAAAAACCCCCATCCAATCCAGGGATTTACAAATCTTGCCCATGTCCTTAGTGGCTGTGCTATTTGCCCTTCACTGAACTTGACATCTCACTCATCTCTGTCACACAGCACACCTTGTCCTTTAGTGCACAGTTGGGCTGAAGTGTACATGTCTCCTAGATTGAGGTTGAAAAACACTACCTTATGCAATTAAAAGCCTAGGCATATTCTCTGTAATTGAAACACTCAACTTTAAAATATACAGCCAGGATTTAGTGACATGGTAATTTAGCAGATATAACTCCCTATATGATGTTATGGATAAGCTGTCTTACAAAAATCTTTTCTTACAAGGCTTCTTGCAGATTGTTATTTATTTCCTACAATAGCTTGTATGCTGTTCTGAGTTGCTTATCCTGGGAAGCAGTAAATTGATACTGCTGTGTCAAAATGTGAGCATAATGATTTTGAAAAGGCTGGCTGACTTCAGGTTTCATAAACCTGCTGGCTGTTAGCTCAGGATGGAGAATTCTGAACCCGTCTTTAAATCTGTCAGCTTGAGCATGGCGAACCAGTCTCCTAACTGCAGGGAACTACAAGAATGGGCATTTATGTGTCAAATATAATCTTTCTTTAAATTGGTATTTGCTACTATGTGCTTTTTAAAAAGAAAAACATCATTACGTTAATACTCTTTCAGGCCATAGGTTGTTACTACGGGGAGTGACTTAGCCCATTTTCTTAGTGTTGGAGAGAAGAACAGGAGCTTCAGGGAAGTAAAGTGAACTTGGCTGAGGTGAAACACACAACAGGATTCTAAGGCCATACCAAGGGTTTGTTCCTGAAATCTACCAGAGTAGATGATTTTCATTCTCTTTGTCCCAGTGCGCCCTGATTAGCCTTCTACCCCTCTGATATGATTCAATTGAGGATTAAATTGTTGTGGTACTGTGTCTTTTATACCAGTAGTAAACTCTAGGTTAAGTGTAGATGACCTATGACCAGTTTTTAAAAATTTTTATTATGAAAAATTTTCAAACATTTATAAAAGTAGAAAAATTAATTTTTCTTTTTGAAAAAATTCACGTAACATAAAGCTCACCATTTTAACCATTTGAGAGGCTATAATTTTTGAAATTTCTTAAAAACGGAGTCATACAATACATGGCCTGTGGAATTGTGATTATCATCTTTTTGCTATCGTGTTTTCAAGCTTATTCCTTTTTATTGCCAAATAAGGTTCTATTGTATGGAAAAACATTTTGTTTTTCCATTTATCAATTGATGGACATTTGCCTCTTCAGTTTTGGGCTGTTATGAATAATGTCGCTATGAACATTCATATGAGAGGAACTTTTAAGTTCTTTCCATTTAAGTAAGATTTTATAGACAAGAAAACACAGGTCTGGAGAGATGGTGACATGCCCCAGAGTTCACAGGTAGGTGAGATAGCATGGCCGGGACCGAAACCCAAGTTTGTTGATTCCTTTCCTTCCCTCACTGTACAGCTTCAAGGAAACATGTGACAAAATATTGGCTATATGCATATTTTCCTGGCTGAATTAAGTCTACAGCAATGCTGGCTTATTTGTATTTTTGATTTATACTGAAGACTGCAACTGGAGGCCAGTTAATTTGTAAATTCCCAGTTGCAAGCTTGCCAAAAAATAAAGTATTGTAGTTTATGTGAGTACAATATTTTAAGTTTTCAATCTAAAGAACCCTTAAAAGTCACAAAGCCAAAACCACATAAAAAAGAAGCAAGAGTATCATTAAAATTCAGAAACACTTGTGTTAGAATTTCAGCTCTGATTCATCCAAGTGATCCTTACCATTGTGGCTAAAGTGTGCCTTTGTCATACCAGGGGAGAGGCAAGGGGAAAAGGAAGAGACATTTGTTGGAAATTTTTTTATTTATTGTAGTTTTTTTCTTCTATCTTTCTGACATTTGTCAGGATTGTTTTAAATTAGAGGGAGGTAAGGTAAGTGCTTGAGCTAGAGTGACCTTACAGTCACTTGTCTGTTTCTTTTTTAAAATATATTTTATTGATTTTTTACAGAGAGGAAGGGAGAGAGAGAGTTAGAAACATCGATGAGAGAGAAACATCGATCAGCTACCTTCTGCACACCCCCTACTGGGGATGTGCCTGCAACCAAGGTACATGCCCTTGACTGGAATCAAACCTGGGACCCTTGAGTCTGCAGGCCAACGTTCTATCCACTGAGCCACACCGGTCAGGGCACTTGTTTCCTTTTTCTGTCTTCCTTCTTGTCTTCTAGCCTAATGCGTGAGGACTCCCCTTAGAAGGGAGAGCTGGGCCATGCTGATTTTTCTGCCCAGGAGTAAGACAGAGCCTGGTATATGGTGCAGTGACAGGAGCCCTAAACTAGCAATTAGACTCCACTCTGCTTCTAACAAGCCATGTAACTGCTCGTTTAGCTTTATTTCCTCATCTGTCAAAAGGGGATCTAGGTCTTTCCACTCGACCTCACACATAGTATGATTAAGGTTAAGAGTCAGAGGCTATGGAAAGGTGTGGCTGCCCTCCATTCCCTGCCCCCTCTCCCCCCATAATGCTCCCTTGCTGGAGTGTAAGCTCAGAAAACCCAGTGCTGGACCAAGTGGAGGCGCTTACTTAATCACAGTAAGTACCTCCCAGCATAGTCCTGCTGCGGTAGACACAGTGGTAGTCAAGACATACGGTTCCTCCCCCGACAGAGCTTACGGCTTAATGCAGGGAGAAGGGATTAACCAAGTATCACAAATGCGTCCTGGGGTCATGATGAGCCATGAGGGAAAGCCTGACAGGCCGTGATGGCGTCTCGGCAGCTCTGGAATCGAGCCCTCTCTGTGGGTCTCTCTTACTCTGAGGCCATCAGAGTGTGGTACTTACTGGAATTCAGGTGGGAAACTCAGGTTAGCCTTCCTAGGTGACAGTAGGTCAGGGCTTTATTGAGACACGGATTTAGAAAGTTTTAAAAATTTTATTGGAGAGGACTGATTTTAAAATATTCTCATTTTGGCTTCTATGATTTTTAAAGCATTTCTCTACATAGAAATGGTTTATTTTGTTCTGAATTTCTGAACCATGATATTTGGCTTATTTTTGCTTCTAGGAGCCTTTGATGGGAGGCCAGCGGACTATTTATTCATGCTCCTCTTTAACTGGATTTGCATCGTTGTATCCTTCAGTCTATTATTTTGGGTTGGAAAGAAACCAGTTTGTGTGTGTGTGTATTTTCAGGTTTGGGAAAACTGTTCTGTGGGACACTTCCAATGACAGTATTTGATCTTCGTTTACTGCAGTTTTAATAATAATTAAGAATCATTGAAGTTCTTTTTCAGTGCTGTAGTAAATCACAGAGCCCTGAGTGCTGCATTCTCTTGCTGCCGCTCTGGGATTTTCCCGCGTTTGGTTGCTTCATTACTGTTCCCTTTCTCGATCCTGGTTCTCTGTGTTCTCGTGTGACAGCTTGTGCCTGTGCACAAAGAGGCTCTGGGCCCTGAGGCAGCTTTTGAAATCTGTGGTCCTGATCAGAAAATTAATTTACAACTAGCATTCTCTTCTGACCTCTTTGCTGCCCTTGTCTTGGGGTCCTAAGTAATGATGCCGTCCCTCCGTAAGCACCCGGCTCTGGGAAAGGACGCGGCTCGGGTCTCCGCTGTGCTTCAGCCACAGTTGTCAGCAGCCCTCCAGCTGCGGACCTTCCCAGATGGTGAGAGACGCAGGAGGGACTTGGTGGCTAGTCCTTGCTTTGGGGCTTAGTTTCCATTGATACATGGCCAAGAGCCAGGAAATGTGGCACTTTGGATGCCCTTTTCCCTCCTTGAAGGGAAGAAAAAATATTTTGGACTTTAGCCACACTGTGGAGCCCTGATCATGTAGAATCATTTGTTTCAGAGGGCACAGGCATCTCCATCCTCTAATTAAAGGAGTGATGCTAAAGTGCAGAGGCGAGGCAAGGGAAAGAGGACACAGGTGACCAAACAGTCATATGCCAAAGCAGGTAATGTCTACCATTTCCTTGTCATCATCTACACCAGCGGTTCTCAATCTGTGGGTCGCACGCGACCCCTTTGGCGGTCAAACGACCCTTTCACAGGGGTTGCCAAAGACCATCCTGCATATCAGATATTTACATTATGATTCACAACAGTAGCAACATTACAGTTATGAAGTAGCAACAAAAATAATTTTATGGTTGGGTCACAACATGAGGAACTGTATTTAAATGGCCAGAAGGTGGAGAACCACTGGTGTAGACTGATAGAATATTTGTAATGAAGATTATTAGACACTTTTGTGCTCTGGATGTTTTAAGCCACCTGAAGTATAGAAAAGTGTGTTCCTTCAGAACACTGGAAGGAAATGAACTTTTACTGGATGCAGAATGCTTTCTTTGTCTGACCTTTAACTTTACAAATCAAGATTACTGGCTTAGCAATGGACATGCAGGTAAGTTGCGACTATCCACTTGCCCTTTTGTATGTTTTAGATATACAATTAAAGGCCTTAGACAGAAGCTGAAGTTGCATTAACTATGTGGTTAATTATGTGATATTTAGAAATGATAGAATTATATAGCTGTTTTTATTTTGAAGATCCTACATGAGTTAGCTAAGTCGTTACTTTTCTTACTCATTTCTGGCTCTTTCATCATGTTTGAACATTGAGAATGATGGCTATCCAGTATTTTTTTATGCACATAAAGGATAGACGTTTAAAAAAAATTAGAATATACAGTTAGTAAAACTTTATGCCTACTTTTGGCCCTGATATTTTTCTGAATCTGTCTAAAATAATATAACTACTTTATTATAGGACTTTGTAGATTATGTTTATGATTCATTAGAAGGATTTACTTAACAGTTTTGATGAGTTGAATTTCTTTTTGCTTGCTGAATGGCCCTCTAAGGGTTTGTTTGGAGGGGAGAGATAAAAAGGTAGATTCATATTAAACCTCTTTTTAGGGCCCCCGGAGCCTGGTCCTTACCTGTTGATTGTTTTGTAGTTGCTGATGATTCCTCTCATCATGTCGGTGCTTTATGTCTGGGCCCAGCTGAACAGAGACATGATTGTGTCATTTTGGTTCGGAACACGATTTAAGGTATTGTAGCCTAGCTGGAAAAATTTCCTTTTCATTTGTCCATAGAAATCCCTCTTCAACCCAGAGATGTACTTTCTGATTCGTCCAGAAGAGGTCAGTGCAGAGCAGTGTACCACTGGCAAGCCCCTTCTCGCCTTCTCAGTCCCCATTTCCTCAGCCAACCCAGAGCCCTTTGCTGATGGTCACTCTCACTCCCTCTGTACCTCAGGCCCCTCAGCCATGTGTCCCTGAGAGATCTCCTGTATGTGTTATGGTAGAGAGAGGGTAGGGAAGATACTCATGTGAAACCCTTGCTTTTAAAGTCTATTCTCACCACTCCCTGTTACATATTTTATACTTTGGACAAAATTTGTTTTTGTTTGCCCTCAAAACACTTTTGTGTTTTCCACCTGTGACATTTTAAAAAATTATCTTACTCCTGCAAATCCTATTTGTTCTTAACTGAACATACTTGTTTCCTGAGTCACCTGCCTGGAATTAGTTGTGCCTTTGGGCTTCTGCAATGTTTTGTGTTTCTCTACAGTAATTACCATGTCTGCCTTCACGTTATTTGGGTATAACCCTTTCCTTCCTGCTTTATCAAGTTTCTTAATTTTTGGCATGATGTCTTGATTCTCGTAAGGGGCTCAAGCATTCAGTTCATTTGGAGGGCTATTACGGGCCTCATTTTTAACAGCACAGGGCGCTCACCTGCTTTCTGGATGCTAATATCAATCTGTTTGTATTGCATTTGAAACCGTCAGCGAGGAGCTCTGGCTCTCTAGTCCCTGATGGAGGAATAAGTAGAAGTGTAGGTAGGAAGTCCAAGTATCATAGGAGTGATGCTGGACTGACCGGAGAAATTTGGGGGCGTGACTTTTCAAGGGATTTATAAAGCCCTTGTCAGAACATTCTTACTCATTCCTGCCCACTCTGTAGCCCCGTTAAGGGTAGTTACTCACATGTGTGTCTGTTCTTTTCTAGGCCTGTTATTTACCTTGGGTTATCCTTGGATTCAACTATATCATCGGAGGCTCGTAAGTGATACTAGATTTATTTATTTTTTCTTTTTGAGAGGCAACAGGCATTTATTTGAATTCAAAGGAAAAGCTATTTGGAAAGCACTGATTCAGGCAGAAAGCCAAATAGTGTTCCCTGTTAGATTTATTTAATTGGAAACTAATCCTTGGACGACTTCTATCCTTTTTATCTTCCTTCTCTAATTTTTATGAAACTAAAGGATCTCAGCATTGATGCATTGGAACTTTGTCTTACAGAATAATCTTATTTTGATGTAATTGATTAAATTGTAGGGCTTTAAGTACATTTTAGCATTGAGTGATAGTGTTTTTGTTGTTAGTTCTTTATGACAGTAGGCTTCCATATATGTGTTTTTGAACAAATACTCATTCCTGGATTCACTGACCGGATTAGATTGAGCAGACAGATCTAGTTTGTGTCTAAACTGACTACTCTAAGAGTTGTGCCTACAGTAACTATGTTCTTTAGTCTTAATGCCTTGGAAACAGCTCACCTGTCACAGAAATGCTTATTCTCAGATGGGAAGTAACTGGGTGAATAGCAGAGAAGTTTGACCAAACAGGGTCAAATTTCTAGTCTAGAATTAGGACAGAGACTTAGGAAAACCTTGACTGCGTCCAGTCAGAATTCTAGGAAGAGGATAACATGCATCTATTCTGAGAACTCCCATTTCTATACTACAACATACTTGTAATGTTTCAGTCGATTCTAATAGTACTAGTCCCTGGTATATTTACCATATTTGCTCTGTGTGGTCCTAACTGCTGCTGAATACTGATAGGGAGAAGTGAGGGAGTCAGGCAAGCAGGCTGTTCAGAGAGTAGCTAGTTGTGAGCTTGGTAAGGCCACCCTGCTCACCAGAAGGACAGAGCTGGGAGCAGTTGCATATGCTGGCTTGTCCCTGCCAGAATCGGGTTGCAGTGAAGACAGAAAGATATGCAATAGTAAGAGTGGATCTATAAAACCTTGCAGTGGCCTCTGTGTGAGCCGTTGGGAAACTGAAGAAGGTCAATGCTAATTTTAGGGTTATAGGGTGAAGGTCACATTCCCAAAGTGATCTCCGTGATGGCTTACACCAGGACACAGGAAGCGAGGGAGAGTGCTCACTGGCACCAGGACTGGAGAGCAGACGTCTCTCCTTTCCTTGCTCCCATTCTTCTTTCTTGCTGGTCTTCATTGTTCACGTTTTACAAGTACAATATTCATACTTAGAAGATTTCAGAAGTTTGCAGCTTTTTCTACTCTTAAGGCAGGAAGTAGCAAAAACAATATTTTGAGGATGGGCTAGGCCTTGAAAGAGATGTTAAAGGGGCAGCTGGCCTTGAGCACAGACCCCATTGGTCCAGCAGGTCTGGTTCCCTCTCCCTCAGGATGCATTTGCCACTCAGACTGCAGCTCACTGTCGTGGTCACAGGTCCCCAGGGATCACAGTGGGCTGCCATGAGGATCTCCTCCCTGTGCTATTAGTTACAACTTACTGCTTCTCACTTCACTGCTTGAATGTCTGTAACCTAATTTGACTCTCTGTTTGCAGGGTCATCAATGAGCTCATTGGAAATCTGGTTGGACATCTTTATTTCTTCCTGATGTTCAGATACCCAATGGACTTAGGAGGAAGAAATTTTCTGTCCACACCCCAGTTTTTGTAAGTGTTTTTTTCTCTCTCTTGTTTAACAATCATTTTACTGTGCATGTTCTTATGTATCCTGATAAAAACTTGAGGAGGAATAGAATTGTTCTGTCTGTCTGATGGAAAAATGTGAGCCAACAAATAAATCGTCCTGGTCACAGAGTCAGGGCACCAGGAATGAAAGCCACAGCTCAGTCTTCTTCACAGAGCCTTAGCCAGGGGCAACTGAGCCTACAGCCAGCACCGTAGGGCGCGATGGGCAGCGCCAGGGTCGCAGCCACGGGGCCAGGAGGACAGGCTATCAGCTTCTCCCAAGAGTTTGGGTGAGGATGGGTGACGGGGATAAGTGAGCTCACTGGTTAGTCATGGAACACTTTTCTATTAAATATTACACGTTGTATTATTTATGGTACTTTTCAGAATTAAAATGAGAGACTTGAGTTTGTATAGTCCTCGGCCTTCGGGATTTACTCACATGAGGAGGCCGAGGATACAGCTTTGGTTTTGAGACAGACTTGGGTTGGAATCCCATGCCCCTCGTTGGCCAGTCTTGATATTGGGAAGCTTAGTCAAACCTCCGAGCTTCAGTTTGCCCATCAGGAAGTTGTGGGGAGCCCCAGCTCACAGGACTGTTGGCAGCACAGTAGTGGAGCCTCAGTAAATACAAGTTCTGGGCCCGTTTTTGACATTGGGATCTAGGGCGGGAGAGATGCTGACACGCTCAAGCATGTAAGTAGTATGACCATTGTGTCCGTGAAGCAAAAAGACTGCGTGGCAGTCACGCCCAATCTCCAGCTGGGGATATGCAGCCATAGCTTGCACTTAAAAGCTTAAACACACACACACACACACACACACACACACACACACCAGCCCTTTTCACGTCTTGCATGTTTTAATGTTTTGTAGTTTGTCATTCTTACAATTCTTTTATAGATTAGGGCTAAGTTTTTAAAGGAATTTTATTATGAAATATACAAACAGAAATACACTATTGTGTTGTAAGTGTTTTTTGTTTGTTTTCTCCTTTAAGAGCATAAAAAGAAACTTGTTTCTCTTCTGAGTCGTGAGTTGCCTCCAGGCTAAAAAAAACAAATGACCAACCTGCTTTCTAATTATCAAAGGACACACAATAACAGCAGGCTTGGATTTTTGATCTAGGTCTGTCAAGTCAGATGGCAGATGCATCCATTAAAATAAAAACGTGGTGCTTTGAGGAACAGCCAACAGTTACTGTACTTTAAATGGTCATATTCTAACTTCAAGGCTTGGAGACATTTCTCAATTGTGGGCAAGAAAGTATCCAAGACTCTGTGGCAGAATCAGCAGCTCGTGGAGCCTGCCTTGCATTTGAGCTCTCTGCTGGTGGAAGCCCTTCTGTTGTGTTTTGCATAAAGATCAGATGACAAAAATGTAGCTCCTTGCAAAAACAGGAACTGCTTTGAAATTACCATAACTTTTTGTTGATTGTGTATAATTGGGTGTCTTTTTATACTAATTACTTGCATTTAATTTCACTGTCTGTTTAAGCAATGGAGATGGCTTCCATATTGTCTTACAATAAGAACCAAAGCAGAACGGCCGAGTACTGCCTGTTTTAAGTGTTCTGTTTTAATATGCACTGTGGAGGAGCATTCTCATACCAGAACGTCCAGGATATCGAGAAACAGTGCTTGGGAGTACATTTTGATTTAAAGCTAGGGCTGTATTCATTGAAAGGGGAAGATGTGAGTTATAGAATTCTAGGATGCATTACCATTCTGCATTCCATCTAGAAGAGTAGGCAGCCCCTCTTCTCTGCTGTCTGTACTTATTTTTCTGTTTAAAAGGGGACCATTATCTTTGTGGGAGGGAGCATGAAGACACACGGGCAAAGTAAACAGAAGACGGCTGCAGTCCCTAACTGATGTCACTGGAACCACCCTGTGCCCGTTGTAGCCTGGGGTGTATTGGCTGGTGCAGGGTGTAGGCCCCAGAGCCAGGCTGCCTGCATTCGAATCCTGACTATCAATTTAGAAGAGCTTTACTCAGTCTTGCCTCAGTTTTCCCTTTTATGAAATGGGGTCAGAGTAGTGCCTACCTCCTGGAGTTGTGAAGGTGAGTTGCATTTACCAACATGTACCTGGTGTAAGGGAAACCTTTTTGACAGGTTGTGCTCTGCAGGCAAGTCACCTCATGGTTTAAACAGGCATCATACACAGTCTTCTTCAAGCACAACTTTGAACTGAGGATCTAGTGAGTGGAATAAGTGTAAACATAGTCTTAGTTTCCTAATAGTCAAGAAAGGGAAATCTTTGGAAAAACTGAGAACCTGGATTTTTATATAAGTATCTTAGCTGTTCTGTAACTCTTAATTTATGAAACAATAAAGTGGCAATCCAGCTAACCTGTTTGGTCTTCAACTTTCCCACCATCTATGAGATGAATGCAATTGGAGGGCAAATGATGAATAAACTTTAAAAACATATGCATATCTCCAGGACATAACGCTGCCTTCTCTAGCCCCCCCCCCCCCGCCCCCCATGCTGCGGGACTCAGTTGCGTGCATGGTGGAGGCACCATGTCGTGGGGCACGGTGGGGCTGAACACAGGCTGCACATTTGTCCTTGGAAAGTGAATTTACGTTGTACCCTTTGATCCAGATGCATATTGTCAAAATACTACATAACAGGTGTTTTGTTCTGGTGGTCGGGCTCGTGAGAGTAATAGCTCTGTTTTTGTACTTTTCTGCATGAATTATTTTGCTAATCAGAGAAGAAATTTTTAGAGTGTAAATTTAGCTGAAAACTTAGTAAATTTACGAAGCCTGAAAGTGAGTGCTTTCTCTGGTCAGGGTGTTGAGCTCAGTGCTGCAAAGGACATTATTCTCAGTCTTGCACTGGCCACGGATTAATACAATTCAGTGTGACAGACTGGGGGACACTGGCAAGGGAGCCGGTGCTAGATGGCCTGACAGCCTCGTGGAAGTGACTTTGTTGTCTTCTCTCCCTTTGTTCCCTGCCTTGCCCCAGGTACCGCTGGCTGCCCAGCAGGAGAGGAGGGATGTCTGGATTTGGCATGCCCCCTGCTAGTGTGAGGCGAGCCGCTGATCAGAATGGTGGAGGCGGCAGACACAACTGGGGACAGGGCTTCCGACTTGGGGACCAGTGAAGGAGTGGCCTGCAGCCTGCCCACTAGCCACTCTGCTCAGATGAAGTTTTCCTTCCAGCGCTGGGTGTGCTCAGCAACTGCGTCCCAGCAAACACTGGTGGACCTGACCCACACTGAATGTAGTCTTTCTGTGCAAGACACCATTTTTTAAATCCTGAAGAAAATATAAGTGTTCCTCAAGTTTCGTGATTCTCATGCAAGTCCTTTCTGCTATGAAGAACAAACGTCAGCTGTGCAAATATCAGAAATGACTATGGTTTTTGGTGTCTCCTCTTCCTTTTCTGTCCAAATGATGGGTTTTGCTAGGTCCCGGTCTGCTGTCACCAACCTCAGCATCTGCGATTGGGCCACCAAATGCTTGTCAAAGGGACACTTACCTCTTTTTCGTACATGCTTCCCTTCTACTTTTCCACCCCCCAGATTTGCAGCTAGAGGAGGCTGCCCATAAAATGGTTCTGCCTTTGACAAGCGCTCTTATTTATTGACTTTTGCCAAGGCTTGGTCACGAAAACCTTGTTCAAACCTTTCTTCCCCTTTGGTGGCAGAGTTGTAACAGTAGCGGAGACTATGAACAGGGGACCAAGAACCTTTTCTCAGCTTTGCAATCCTGTGACCTGGTATCAGTTGCAGCCGCTTGCCAGCTCTTCAGATGTTTTGATAAAAAAGCATCACTGGGTCAGCGAGAGCCGCAGATTGGTATGAATAAGGCATGAAGGTGTTGCTAGGCACTGTTTTCCTAAGTGACCACATTCATAGTGGAGTTGCCTCTTACACAGGGGCTAACTTTAAACTGTGGTGGGATAATCCCTTGGCATCTGACAGGAGATGCTCTCTTTGAGAGGCCTCTGGGTGTTGATTCCATTTCATTCTCATTCTGGCTACATGTTTACTAAGTAGAGTGGTAGGAAAATCTTGTGTCCTTTTTAATAAGATGTCATTTTTTTGGCCTCTCTCCCCCCTTTTATGGCCCATACGTCAGTTAATTGTGAGAGGGTGTAGCTCCTCTGTATGAAGATCATGTTTTAAGAGCTAATGCAAGCAAATCTGAGTCACATCATTTTGGGTTGTAAAGGCTTTAGAATCATTGTGACTGAGGGTCTTTATCATATTGATTCACGAGTGTACATCAGACCAACGTAAATACCCACAATTCCTTTCTCACAGGTGGGACTTTCCATCAGAGCTAGACCTGTCACCGAATAAAGGGTTTTGAACATGTTCCACACAGTTTTCCTATTTGATGTTTTTATTCCGGAAGCAGACTGCTAGGAGCAGTGGCATGGCTGCCGTACTTTAGACAGTGTTTTAAAATGGCTTCGGGCGTTTTGATCAAGTTTATTTTCGGGAAACTGCGCTAACAGGATGGCTATTCTTTGCCCCACTTGCTGTGATGTGTTACCCGAGGAAGTGGGGTTTGCAAACAGGTCCTCCCTTTTGATCAAGTTTGTGTGTATTTCCCCAGACTTAATTTATATGGTAATGTAGGAGGGGGCGGAATCTGAGCCTTAACTGGTAGATGTTCGCTGTTGACTTATGGCCACAATAAAATGCACTAGTGAAGTGTAGAAGCCATTTTCCTGTTCATGTTGCATGTGCACTCTGTGCAGGAGTGGAAATCACTGTTGGGAGGTACTCATGGTCAGTGTGCTGGAGTCTCACATGCCCTCTCAGCAATGCGACCGCCAAGAGCAGAGGTGTTTCTGAGGGTTGTTAGAGAATTCTTTAGGTCAAGGCAAAACATTCCTTAAATCCATCCTCTTAAATGTGGGTAAGGAGCTGATGATTTTATTAATCTTATCTGGATTACCTGTCTCCTGGGAGTGATTTTAGCTAAGCAAACTCTTTGAGATTGATTTGGCAAGACAAGACGTGACAGTGGATTCTCTTTATGAATGAAAAAAAGTCCTTATTTTGTGTAGAAATGTCCCTTTTTGTAACTAATCATTTTTATTGGTAAAAAATTGTAAATTAAAATGTACAACTTAATGGTTGTCTGTCATAAGTTTCTGTATGTCTCCTCTGCTCCCTCTTTGAGGTACTACATAATTTGTTACCAGCCATCTCGGGCTTTTAGGAGTGTCCAGTTTTGTTGCTATTATCGTGACAGAGCAGTACTTCTGTTCACATGTTGGAGGATGCATCCCTGGCGTTTAGTTTAATGAAGCGAGGTGTTTTGGAACACTGGGGAGACAGCTGCAAAGAGGAGGAACTGCAGAGCAGGTGACTGCGTTTTCAGTGGGTGCTGTGCCAGGTATAAGGTTAAGTGCAGGTTTAAGGTGGGACTGAACCAAGTAGTGGGATTGGGGCTAGGGCTGGATTGAAGAGCCCTCCATGAGAGAATTGCTGGGGCTTAATGAGGAAGAGGAGGGGTTATGCACAGGGGTTTCCATTGGACATCAGGTCTAGATATGTTTCCCATAGAAACAAGACTGGTTAGATAATGCTATTTATAGGTATTGTTGGTGCAGCACATTATAAGTAATTGGGTGCTGGTGGACCAGCTGGAAACCCTAGCCAGTATGTGTGTGTTTCTGTAGAGAAAAACAATGAATGTTAAACCTGGGAATTTGAAAGTGGACTTTTAGAACATGATTTCTTCCTGAATTGGGGACAGTTTTGGAGAAGGCCCTACTAAGAGAGAAACAATTCTCAACTGATGTTGCTCACTCTGTCCCCATCCTTCTGGTCCCTCCCAGCTTAAACATCATTGCATCAAGGAGAGGCCTTTATATATCTGCCGGCAAGGCAGAGTGTTTCCCAGATGGTCCACTGGCACCGTCTCTGCTTTATGATGTCCTCACACCCCTAGTCCTGTGTTTCATGTCTCCTGTGGTCTGTTAGCACACCTTACCGTGGTTGTAGTCCCAGGACTTAGCACAGTGCCTGCCTCGTACAGGTGTTCTCTGCTGCACTCACCTCAGAATTGGACTGAGGAATGGGTTGAGGAATTTGGCCTGCTTAGGGAGGGAGAGCTAAGAGTCTGGTCTCCCAGGAGCTCCAAAGGATTTTTTGCTGCTTATACAGGGGAAACATAATCTACTGAGAGAAGATATTAGAGAAGAGGTTGGAGATATTAGCAAGAATGGATTCAAAATTGAGATACTTTTTAAAAAGCAGTTAAGCAACTTCTGTCTTACAGTGTGTACTTATCTGAGCACGGGTGTGAATACTTAGGGTGATTTGGGCGAAGGAGATTCAGTGTAGACGAAAAGCAAGAGCAGTTGGGGAGAGTCACTGAAGGTACGCATTTAACTTTTTCTCCCCCAAGCAATTCCCCTATGGCCTGTCCAAATGTGTATGCATCGAGAAAGAAAAAAGCCTCATCCGAGCCAGAGTGACCCATAGGATGTGCAGAATTGAGTTTAGGTACAAAGCTGAAGGATCCCTTCGAACTGTCTACTAAGCTCAGTTTGTCCTTTGATGCCTTAACGCTGACCCAGATGAATTCGATCCTTCTCTCCTCTCTGCCAGTGTGTTGGCCTTTCCTGAGGGCTGGTGCTGACACAGTGAGTGTCCCTGTTAATGAAGGGCAGTCACGGTAGCATAAGGGACATGTGGATGTTGATGGTAACTGTTTGAGAGAGGAGAGTAAACCTGGCTCTGAGGACATAAGATGTGGCTGTCCCCACAGCAGGCCCTTGTCACCTGGAGGGGAAGGGTTTGAACTTCCCTGATCCCTTCCATCGGGGTTCTTTGATTGCTGGTACCCCAAAAGGACTCTGGTTAACTTCACCAAAGGGACTTTATTGGAAGGAATAGAACACCTCATTGATCCCAAGGGCCTTCTGAAAAAGCTGACATGGAAAGGGCCCACAAGTTCATGTCTCAGGCACGGATTTTACTCCCATCTGCGGGGCTGTCAGCTCCGCCCTGAGTTTGTGCTTCCCTCTCTCCTATTGGGATTCAACTCCCAGTCTTCCTGGCCTCGCTTGGACTGTGCTTTGCCTTGGCTAGGAATTCAGGGGAAACCCTTAATGACAGTCCCAGTAATACTGCTTGTAATGGGGAAGAGGTAATTTTTCCCCACAAGCGAATCAAAATGCTCTTCTTTCCTAAGAAGCGGGCAGGAGATGCTGAATGCCTGTACCACCCTTGCTGGCCCACTAGCACATGTTAACTACATGTGTGGCTTCCTGGAGGAGCCTCTGCTTTGCCTCATTCCAACCAGGGAACAAGATAGCATTTCCTCCCATCTTCTCCCTCAAGCTCATCAGCAGAGCAGGAGAAAGCAGTGCAGGTTTTGCTGAAGATTGGGGTGGGGGGAGGTGGAGAGGTTGACATTGAACATCACAGGGAAGGAGACTCCCTGCACTTGAGAGCAGGGCTCATGTGTATTCACCCATCACACCCCCACTACCTAGCACCCAGCTGGGCTTGCTTAGGCTTCTTGAGACAAATGCTCATTGAAGGACTGAATCCATCTCATAACCTAGATTCTCTTCAGCTGTCACCTGGCTCCCTGCCTTTCTCGCCATCCTTTCCCCATATGGCTTTTCCAAGGCCCTCCAATGTCTTGGTCAATTTAACTCTGGCTCTAAAACACTACACTCAGCAAAATAAAGGCCTTGTCATTAATCAGACCTACCCACCTCGGAAAGGCTTCTCAAAGGTATCCACCAAAAATGAAGGAAGATGGGATCGAGGAATCAGGGCAGTTCTGCTAAAAACAACCACATGGTAAATTTATTTTATCATGTTTATTATTTCAAACATTTCAAATGTTTATTATGTAATCCCCCAAATTCTGGGTTGAATGGTGGCCCCCAAAAGATATGTCCATGTACTAGTTCCCAGAACCTGCGAATGTGACCTTATTTTTGGGGGGATGAGGGGAGGTCTTTGCAGATGTAATTAAGGATCTTGAGATGAGGACATCATATCTGTGTGGGCTCAACCCAATGACAAGTGCCCTGTGAGAGGCACACATGGGATATTTGACAGAAGAGAAGAAGACAGACATACAGAGCAGGAGGTGATGTGAAGATGGAATCAGAGATTGCAGTGACGTGGCCACACACGAGGAAGCTGAAGAATGCCTGACGCTAACAGAAGCTGGAAGAGGCAAGGGACGGGTCTCCCCTGGAGCCTTTGGGGTGGTGGGGTCTGGCTGACATCTTGATTTTGGACGTTTGGCCTCCAGAACTGAAAGAATAAATGTCGATTGTTTCATGCCAGCAAGTTTGTGGTGATTTACTAAGGAGCCCCAGGAAACTAATCCACCCCCTGAAGTACTGTAATAACTTCCCAACTGTTTTTTCTCAGTTTCTTAAATACATCGTGCTCTCTCTGCTGCTCACTGGGTGCAGGGCTCGCTGAAGCAGGAGGAGCAGAGGCAACTGGACCCTAAGAGTGAGCTCTTGCTGGGGAGCTGGAGGCTCTTGCCAAAAGGTCACTGGTCACGTGGAGAGCAGCTACAGCTTTTGGACAGGCCACGCCTGGGACTAATTGAGGGCATGATCCTCTTGTGGCAAAGCCACGTGCATGTCCCAGCACCATTACAGCCAAAGGCTGTAGCTGTAAGCTTGACCTTACGGTCTGGACCTGTGGTCCCACGTGGCTGAGTGATATAGGCTGCGGGAGGGGCAGCAAGTAAACAAAGCTTGATCAGGTGCAGGTAACTGAGCAGATTCGAAACCCGATGGAACCACGCCCTTTGCCTCGTGGAATCTGGCTATAAAATACTCGGCTTTCAGGCCGTGGGACTGTCTGTCTATCAGAGAGGGCAACGTCTCACCTAGCGCCCAGCTTTCTTCTCTTGTCTGTCTCTTCTAAATCCTTCACCGCCCCCTCTCAGGCTCACCAAACCTGGCCGTGCTGGCTCGGCACAGTCACAGCTCTGACTTCACCCATGGCTGCCGTGATTAATGAGCATGTGAGGGTGTGTGTGTGGGGGGTGGGTACTGAGGCCTGAGACGAAGCTGAGCATCAACTCTCTTGAGAAATGTATTATCATTAATCAACATTACCAGGCCCCACTCAGATTAAGTGGCCTCTTGTGATTAGGAATGGGCCCTTGAAAAAAGAAAAACACAGTCTTTTAGTATTCTGAGTGTGTGTGTGCCTGACAATGGATTTCTGACAGCAGCGGGGCCGGGCGGCGGGGGGGTGGGAGGGAGGTGAGGAGAGGGCAGGTGGGGAGTTCGCTGTGCAGAGCGGTGAGGTGTGTGTGTGTGTGTGTGTGTTGGACGTGCAGGCCTGGCTTCAGTGCCTGAGGAACAAAGATAATTGGTGGAGTTATGAGTCTGACCTTACTGGCAGGAGAGAAAGTCTGTCCAGCCTTTGGGGTGAATTCTAATGGGGCACCTGTCTCTGGGCAGGTACTGGAATCTCCAGGACTGCTGAGGACAGCTGGGGGGCTGGAATCCATCTGGGACTTAGAGTGACACAGACAGCATACACCCGGGAATCCCAGAACTAGAAAGAAAGAATCCGCTCCCACCATGGAAGCCTGTAGGAACCTGGTCAGGAAATACGTGTAAATCCTTTGGCCCTCAGAAATGTTAGTTCCCCTTCCCCTCTCAGCCATGAATTCGTGTAACCCTCACAGCTACTCTCTGAGGGCATTGCGGTCCCTAGGCTGCCAACGAGGACACCAGGGCCTTTTGGGGCCATCACCTCTTGCTAGTGGTCCTAACAGTGCCCAGATGCTGGCTGTTGGTTCAGCCCCTGGACTACCACGCCTGGGGACTCTAATTTCCCAGGTCTTTTGCCAGCTGGGTTCCAGTTCATTTTGGCAAATGCAAGGCACCTCTGTGAGATCAGAAGGTAGAAGAAGGCAGATGTGATTTTCCCCTGGCAGCCGAGGCTCCTGGGCCCCGGGGAACATACTTCGCTCCATTTGCACCTTCAGCCCTCCCAACACTTGTCATGGGTTCTCTGTAATCACCCAACTCCCGTCTCCCCTGCTAGACAAGGACCCCCACCCCCGGGCACCCTGAAAGCCGGGGGCAGGGTTTTGATGTGTGTATGTGTGCTGGGGGAGAACTGAGGCTTTCAGGCCACACTAAGGAGGAGGCTCAGGCCGCCAAGGGTCCTTTGTGGAGTAGCTAACATGTCCCTGGAGGGAGAAGGGGCTGAGCAGCCAGTGCTCACCTGGCACTCCCGCTGACAGGCTCCACGGGCTCCACTGGGTGATGCGGGAGGCCCAGGACATGAAAAAGCAAAGGAGCCGGCAAACCAGGCTGAACCGGAGTCGGGCTGACCCGGGCCAGTCCTCTGTGCCGCCTCCCAGGGAGCATCTCAGGAACTCGCCTGGCCTTTCTGGGCTTCCGGTTCCCCATCTGTGCAGTGGACAGGTTAATACCTAACCCCGAGGGCGGAGGGCAAGTTAAACAGAACAGTAACTGGGGAAGCCCTTTGCATAGAGGAGGGTAGGTTTTCACGTAGAGGAGACACTCGCCCCCCAAAGAAGGGCCCTTCAGCTGAGGAGCAGCGTTGGCTCTCGTTCTCCTGGTCGTGCACTGGGCACATCCAGGTGTGGTGCTGTGCTGGCTGCTGGGGGTACAAAGATGAAAAAAAGACTTGGTCTCTGCTCTGAAGGAGCTCTGGTGGAGATGAGCATGCAATTGGCAATTGCAGTTCAGCACGAGAGCAACAGTGAAGGGCTGAGTAGAGGATGCTATGTATGGGAACTCCCCTAGACCTGGGGATGGAATGACAGGAAACTTCTAGAAGCAGGGACTTCTAAGCTGAGACCTGGAAGAGGCACCAGGGTTAACCAGATAAAGGAGCAGGACTAGAGAGAGGGTCTCGGGGAGAGGGTGTGCAAAGGTGCAGAAGCAAGAGACAAGTAGGCAAAGGGTGAGGAGTGGGAAGCGATGGGGCTGCAGGGTGAGTGAGACAGGTCACGTCTTCCCAGGGCCTTGGATTTACTGGGCACGTTCTCTGTGCCAGGAGAGACACAGCTGGCCCTTGGGCCCAGCTCCAGGTGATTTACAAGCTCCAAGTGCCAAGAGGGGCTGCATCACCTGTTTTGGAATCGTAAGCTCTGGGGCGAACGCTCTCTGTGCCTTTGTCCAGTGTTGACCTAAGCGGAGGGGAGAGGCTGCCTCTGGGACCCTGTGGCCTCTGGCCCTCACCTGCCCCACAGTGGGCAGGAGAAACATCCCGGGACTAGAAGCTGCCCCTGCCATGGTCCCTGCTCCTGGTCAGAATCTGTGTCCTCTCTCTTCTCCGTTTGTCAAGCCAGGCAATGTGATGCACTGTGATTTCCCACCGCCCTCCAGACAGGCGACTTCTGTGAGGAGACCAGAGCTGGCTCACACTGATGTTTCCATGGGACACTGATGTTGTTTTCCCTTTGGGGAGTAAAAAGCCCATTGGCTGGGGAAAGAGAGGCAGGTGGAAGCTCATTAGAAGAGAAAAAAGGCTAAGCTTGTATTGCTCACTTCTGCCAAACCCCACCTCCTCCAACCTACTTCTTCTTGTGGTTTATCGTATTTGTCTCAGAATCAACTTAGGGGACACCTCCTCCAGGAAGCCAACCAGGCTTCTGTTTTGAATTGATGCCCCTCTCTATTTCCCAGGTCTCTCTGGATATGCCCAGTTGTAGTTGTTGACCTGTCTGCCTCCCCCATTAGACTGAGTTCCTTCAGTTCCAAAGTGAATTGAACACAGTCCTATGTGCTGGACTATGCTAGGTCCCGGGTGGTCAGGCTGACTGGGACCAAGCCCTGGAGTGGCCCAGGATCTACTGAGGGCACAGACCACTGGGGTCCATTCAGGGCAAGGGCCGGCTCACTCAGTTTTGTTTCCCTAGCGATGCAGTGCTGGACACAAGGGGAGCTCTCAAGTGAACAAAGAATGAATGGTCTTGGCATTGTAGATGTATTTATTGAATTTCTAAGAAAAGAAACTCAAAAGCACTTTGCAAAGTAACTCTCCAGTGAGGGCTTCACCCACAGCGCTTCTCTGAGGAGCCCTTCCTCGGGCATCTCCCTGCTTTCCTTCAGAACAGTCCCAGGGCATAGTCCGCGTATGCCCAGAGGTGCAGGAACCATATGGCGTGGAGCTGCATCTCAGCAGGGGATGTGAGCAAGCGGTTGGTCACAGATGGACCACCACTAGTCTGGGGAACTGGGAAGGCCGAGACCAGAGGATTGCAAAGCTTAGTAGGTGAAGCATTGTGTTTCCACCTATGGACGGTGGACTGTGATGACAGTTACCCATATTATCCATTCTGACAACCAGCATCCCTTGCTGTGACAAAGCACTATTTGCGTATTAGTACATCATCTTGTAGAAGAACCACCAGATCGATGGGGCAGATGTTGCTGTCACTTGAGAACTGAACAGAATGTGGCCCATGTTTTAGGGATTTGCTCGTCACATATAGCTACTACATGGCAAAATTGGGTGTAGAACCCAGTCCTTTTAACCCCCACTCCCCCCGCTACTACACTAATAAGTTGTTATTATAACTTAGTGTGGCATTATCCTAGGAGGTGGACAGGGTAGGCATTGTTATCCTAAAGCCACAAGGAAGATAAATATCTTTCAAAACATTCATCTACCCATCGATCTATCTATCCATCCAAATATCCATCAGCTACCCATCCATTTACCCATCCATCTATCCATTCGTGCTTCTATCATAGCACATTCAGCCATCTGTTTACCCGAATATCCATCAATTCATTGACTCGCCCAAGGATCTATTAATCCACTCATCTACCAATCCATGTATTCATTCACCCATCCATCCATATAGTTATAATTCATCCATTTGCCAAAGATGCCTGTGATATGGCTCTTGTCCTTGAGGAGCTCTGTCAGATGATGGCAACAGGGTGATAAGTCCTCAGAGGTCTATGTGAAGAGCCATGGGAACCGAGGGGAAGGAGCAATTATCTTCCCACCATGGATGGGTGAGGAAACATATATCTCATGACATTTGTGCCACTTTAATAGCATCTTTATTTTTTCTTACATAAGCCCAATACCATTAACTTACCTAATGATTAACACTAATTTCCTATTATTATCTAATATCAATTTATATTCAAACTTCCCCTACATATCTTGCCTCTAAATGTCTCTTAGAGTTCGTCTGTTCAAGTTGGGATCCAATTAGGACTATGTATCATGCTTGGTTCTTATATTTAAAAAGCCTTAAATTTATGTCCTAGATTCTTGTTTTCTTTATCTCCTTTTACTCAATTCCTCCCTTCCTTCCTCCCTTCCCTCCTTCCTTTCTTCCCTCCTTCCTTCCTTATTTCTTCCCACAATATTGATGAAGAGCTTTATGATGTGTTAGGCATTGGAGATACAAAGATGAAAGAGAAAAGCTGCTAGCCTTGGGCTTCTCACTGCCTAATGAAGGAGGAACAGTCACGTGAATAGATAATTATAAAACTGTATGAGATCTGTGCCCGAGATAGATGCTGGGTATTACACAACTCTGTAACTTCCATCAAATGATGAGAAGAAGAAAAGGACAGAAAAATCGGTTTAGGGAGGCAGTTGCGGGGGGAGGGGGAAACACAGTAAAGTTTTATAGGTCATGATGGGATTTCCAATTCCCTGAGTGTCCCGGTCCTTCATTCTCCTGGGTCAACAGGAGACGATCATTAAAATCATTTCATGTCCAAGTTGTTTAAAGTCTATTTTTATTTCTCATCTTAGCTCCTTGAAAGGCCCTATCTGTTCCCAATCAGCCTTCTACGACCACAAACATGAAAGCCAGAGTCCTTGCAAGGAGGACTGTCTGCTCCCTGGGCTCGGAGTGGATGGAAGGACCCTCAGGGGATACATCCCACATACCAGCCCGTCTGCACGGTTTGCAGTCTTGAGATGGGCCCTGAGCCACTTGGTGTGGAGCATTGTGGTTTCTGAAAGCATAGGTTTGGGTCTCGGAGAAACCTGGATTCCAATCCTGTCTCGGACACTTCCTAGGCTGTGGCTTGGGCAGATCCTGACTCCAATGCTGAAATCTTTCTGCAGTCCAAACTGGACTCCGCTAATGTGGAAAATCATGCTGTTTCCCAACACAGAGCATCAGCATTTTCATGTACGTGGAAGTCCTGCTTTCTGGGCGCCCTGCACATCCTCTTCCCCACATGCTGACCTGCCCCCCAAGGGAGTCAGAAGCCCCCTATAAATTTTCTTCTGGGACACACAGGGACGGAAAAACCCCTTGTAGAGAAACTCATCTTGCTAAGGGCCGACCCAGTCCGCAGCCTGGTCCCCAGGCCCACACCTCGGGGGCTCACTCACCTCCTCAGGGTGCTCAGGAGGCTGTCCAGGCTAGAGCGAGAGCAGCTGTTTTCCAGAGCAGCTGGGTGGATGACCCCAGACAAAGGTTCTCTGTTTCTCTAACAACTGCCATTGTGAACGGAGCTTGGCTGAAGAGGGACATAGAGCGACATGTTCTGGGTTTGGAGAAATATTTCTGAACAGCCTGCTTTTTAGTGTTCCATGCTGCCGCTTCTGCTCTTTAATTAAACACAGTTTATGGGCACATTTACTTCTTCAGAGCTCCTCCCGGGAGCTGGCTGACAGCGTTCGCTCCAACGCTTTAGCGCTAGGCCCTAAAGCTTTAGCTCACTGCTCTCCTGGAGTCTCCCGCAAAGCCTTTGGTGAGGGGAGGGGTTTGGAGACTTTTAAGAGGGGTGTAGGCCCAGGCTCCCAGAATCAGAGAACCTCAGACCTTGAAGGCAACGGATGGTCCTCATTTTTCAAATGACGATACTGAGGCTCAAGGAGAGGAAGTGATGTATTCGGGGCCACAGAACACGTTAGCAGTAAAGCAGCGGCCAGTGTTCGGGGCCCTGAGACATGGCTTTGCCATGGACAGTCTGGACAGTCAATGTGACGGTGCCAAGTCCCTTGTCCTCTGCTGCTCAACTGTGCTTCTGTCTGTCCCAGGACTCAGGAGAATTCCTTCCAGAGAGAGGACAGTATGAGCACATGTGAAGATGCGTGTGGTCCACGGAAAAGGGTGATGAGACTCATCTCATTAACGGCAGGATATGCTTTTATTGTCTTTTCATTTTCATTTCACACTAGGGGCCCGGTGCACAAAAATTTGTGCACTCGGGGTGGAGGGAGTCCTTCAGCCCGGCCTGTGCCCTCTGACAGTCTGGGACCCCTCAGTGGATGTCCTATGATGGCCCCAGTCTGCCAGGCACCTTGTGTGTGTATGAGTGTGTGTGTGTGACCACTGGGGACCTGCCCCCAGCCGCATCTGAGACTCGGAGCAG